>VCJA01003090.1:26034-39555 GCA_024139275.1 Backusella macrospora
TACAAAAGAAAAAAAATGGAAAGTGGATGAAGATGTTTCTCAGAAAAGCAATTTATATATATACCATAACAAAAACTAGCTATGCTGATATTGTGTATTTTTGTCGCGTATCTCCATATAGACCTTTTGAAATTAAGAAATAAACGATGATAAAATTGGCTCAATCAACAAAAATAAATAGATATTCCGTATTTTTCTTTTTAATGCTTTGTGAAATGAACTGCTACTTCATGCTACGCACCGGATGATGTACAAATAAAACACACCCTTGTTGTTTAAAATACATTAAGTGACCATACCAGCTTATCTGGAGCTGTAAAAAATAAAGAATTTGGCTCCTTGTTTTTGTTAAATACTTTTTATATATTATAAATCAAAGCCAGTATCACTTAATCTAATATTAATGATTACTGGTATATAATTGAAGCAAAGATCATAATGAAAAGGTTTGGAGATAGTACCGTGCTACATTCTCAAAATGTAATAAGAAGCGTATATTTGTTTTGAATGATTCCACTTTGATTGACAATCTTAAGCTGATCAAAGTTCGATCTCTTTCGATGTAATTTTCAAACAGAAAGATGTCTTCTTTACATTGTAAATATGCAATACACCAATATATTCGTATCTTTTTATTCAGCAATAATAAAAAGAGAATACGCCACTCATCCATCTCGCTGAACATTGTATGACCCATAAGATATATAATGGTTTATTCTATTTGAGTACAAACAGAATGTGTACTAGGTGATGGGCTAGTTCCCACAATATTTTTACTGTTGCTTTCGCTTCTTTATATACACATATTTATCTTACACATAAACTTTAAACCACTTGTTTTTATTCAAATTAATAAATGTGTATTAATATAATCTAATTATATATCAACATATTCTTCTGACATCAAGAAAGCCACTAGTAAAAAAGTATATGCATTAAAAAAGTGGTCATAGTTCGTGTTTACTGAAAATATTAACAGAAGTAAAAATGAGGAGGCGGAGAGCTTGTTCCGAGGTTACACGGATGTGTGTTATTGAGCGGAATTACGCATACAGTGGCCAAAAGGTCTATTTTAAAAAAAAAAGACTACATTAAAGACAACGAAAGAGGTATAAAACTAGATTAAAGAAAATAGACATTAAAAAATAAACAGAAGAAGATCAATATTTGTTTTATATTTTTTGTTTACCTTTAAAATTATTGGCATGATTATTCGAGCCTTGTACTCCCATATACATTATAGGAATATGTTTTGATCAATTTATATTTCGCTACAAATTTAGTAGTTCTCAAACTGATAACTGATATTTAAGAATTGAAAAACAAAAAAAAGACATCTTTATATCCTCTCCAAATCCTTTTTTTTAAAAAAAAATATTTTATTTTATTTTTATTTCTAACCAAGTAAATCAAAGATACCCTTTTCTACATATTATACCATAATCTACAGTTTATACCCTTTAAAAATGACCAGTTTTTTTAAATTAATGAAAGGTGGAAAGAGCAAACTCAAAGATCCTGCATCTGTTGAGAATAAACACCGTTCCATTCAGCATTCAAATTCAAATAAAACAATCTCGCAAACTACACAAGAAAAGAGAAATGGAAGTTTGAAGCCTGAATCTTCAGCAACACCGACATATCCTCCTACTAAAGCAAAATATCCAGAAAATATCCTGCAGAGACCAGTTAGTCAGAATATTAGCGAACAGAAGAAACCTACAAGGCAAAGTATGCAAGATCACCAATTAGATTCAAAACAAGATTACATCAAGCCTACCGATAAGCGTATTCCCCGTATTTCGATACAGTCCGCTGGACCTAGCACATTTGGTCAATCTGATGCAGGTTATTTCTCTCTGGTTGGAGACTCTGTCTTTACTGAATTAACAAATGACTCTTATATTTCTACCATTTTTAAGTCACAGCAGCAAGAGGGCAACGACTTTCTTATAAGACCTTATGATAAATGTATACCACCAGGAGACGATTTTATATCCTTTCTTGTCGAAAAAGAAGAAATTACTGAAAAGTCCCTGCTAGATTACATAATGAACAACCCAAAGCAGGCATTTGATGTTTTTACAGATATTTTGGGAAATCCTGAAACAAGAAATAACAATAACCTAAAACAGCAAGTATATACAGCAGCTCAAAAATGGAGTAAAACAGCCAATGACGCATCAGCCAAAGTAACTTTAGCAAAATGTAAACTCTGTGGCTGGGGAACTCCTTTCAACCCAGAGCAAGGTTTTTCAGAACTCAAAGTCTTGGCTAATGAAGGTTGCTGGGAAGCTTACATGTACCTTGCTCAATGCTATTACTTTGGTGTTAATAAAACCGACAGGGTTTTAAGAGATACTTCTGGAAAGTCTATGGTTCCATCTGACTTTGTACAACCTGTTAATAGAGAGAAGGCAATTTTTTGGTTTGAGAAGGCCTTGAAGGTTCCTAGTGATATCAGCAGTAAATATCTTGATATTATGCTGTCACATGCTCAGCTATATGTCTCTGTCGCTAGATTCAGCCAAGCTAAATCTCAAGAAGACGTTGAAAACAACATCAGGTTGCTTAAATCAAGTGCAAATTCTGGTCATCGGTACGATTTATTTTTTAAAAAAAATAACTTTTGCTTTGGCAGAAAAGCTAACATTCATTATTTATAGTATTGCTGAATTTTTACTGGGTCTTCTTATTGAAATAAGTTATACCACAGATGAAACAAGTGCCAAGGAATATTACACAAGAAGTGCAAATCAGCTCTATACGCCTGCTCAAATTCAACTAGGCATGTTATTACTCCTTGAAGAAAAATCAAGTGAAGGAGTCACATGGCTTGAGAAAGCTGCTCAGATGGTAAGATACGTAAGTTCGTGTAACCTTAACATTATTTCTAACAGTGCTCCTTAAATTTAGGGTGACTCACGAGCTTCTTATCAACTTGGCCTAATTCATGAACTTGGTTTAGGTGTTGAAAAAGATTTTTCAATTGCCATTTCAAACTACCACCATGCTATTGGTTTAAATAATGTTATGGCTCAATTCCATCTTGGATATAGTTACCTACACGGAAGTATTGGCTTAACCAAAAACATTGACCAAGCTTACAGTTATATCTATGCTTCTGCAGATGCTGGCTACCCAGATGCTGAATTTGCGTTAGGTCTTATGTACCGAGATGGTCTGCTACCTAAACAAGCTTTCTTCCAAGGTAAACTTCAAACTCATCATTTTAATAAAGAGCGTTATGGACAAGAAGCCTTTTCCTGGTTCCAGAGTGCTGCAAATAAGAAACTACCCAACGCTTTAACTCAACTTGCAAGATGTCACCAAGATGGTGTGGGTACACCAATAAACTCAGCTTTAGCTATTAATTGCTATGAAGAAGCAATTAATGTTCCGGGTAAACATGTTTACAGTGCTCAGATTTCTTACGCTCAGTTCTTGCAAAGAAATGGTAACGACGAGAAGGCTTTTGGTCTCTATATGAGTCTATCTGGTATTTCATCTGATTCAAGCTCAATTTCCCCACTCATTGTACGCACTGCTAAGCGAACTGTTGCTGTCTATTATTTGAATAATGGTAACCCCACTATTCCTTATAGACCGAATGAAGGCTTTGAGATTCTATCCCAGCTACTAAAAGATGGTGGAAATGACTCTGAAAGTCATTACTGGTACGCAGCTTGCTATGAAGAAGGTGTTCCCGCTGTTTGTAGAATCGATTTAAAGAAGGCTTATAATCATTATTTGATTTCAGCTAGATTGGGTTATTCTAAAGCGCAATTCCAGGTAATTGTCATAAAACAGTAATAGCCAATGAATAAGAAGTAATGTATTAATCAATTATTAATATTATTTTATAGGTGGGTGTAATGTTGTGTAAAGGAAGAGGAGTCCAGCAAAATCACCGTGATGCGTTTACATCATTTCTAGCTGCTTCTGAGCAAAACTTTGTAGATGCACACCATCAAGTTGCCCTCTACTATTATAAAGGCAGTCCTGGCATTGTCCGTAACCTTGAAAAAGCTGATAAATATTTCAAAAAAGCCGCTGAACTCGGAAAACGTGACTCTATGGCAGGATATGCCCAAACATGCCAGGATAAGATAAAGTTTATCAAGAATACCTCATCTATTACTCTTACTGCTGAGCAACAAAAAGAAATAAATCGTTTACAAGAAACATATGTTCACTGGTATAAAGAAGCTGCCAAACTCAACCATGTAGCCTCTATGCGGGAAGTCGGAAAACTTTATGATAGCGGTTTAGGTGTAGAACAAGACTATCAAAAGGCCAACTCTTACTTCCAAAGAGCATGTGACCAAGGTGATCCTCTAGCTACTTTACTACTTGGAAGCAACTATGAGAATGGTTCTGGTTTATCTGTTGATAATGAAAAAGCAATGAAACTTTATCACAAAGCACTTGAATATGGACAGCCTACGTAAGTATCATATTAATATAAAAGATATTATAAGCATAGAAATTGACCATTTAATCCAAATAGCGCTCTTTATGCCATTGCTAAACTACATGAGAAATTACAAAACTATGAACAGGCTTTTCAATATTATCTTCGAGTACTGAGTGACCCTCGCATATCAAAATCCACCCACTCTATAAAAATCTCAAACTTCAAAGTCGCCTTATACAACCTTAATTATACCCCAATCTTTTCAGACCATTCAGATGGTAATATATCGCCTAATATGCTTAACCCACCCATTCCAACCTCTATGTCCTCTACTAAAGCATTTCAATCACTATACAAGCTTGCGGTTTATGACAAATTTCAAGATACCTACATATGGATAGGTAAATATATTATAAATATAGTACTATATCCATATTTATTCATTTGCCTTTTATATTTTTAGCCGAATGTTATGCTTCAGGAAACGGAACAAATGCAAATGTAATTGAGTCTGTTCGCTGGTTTAAGAAGGCCGCAGATGAAGCACAGGATCTAAATGCTATGAAAAAGCTTGCGTATATGTACGAGCATGGTATCCATGTTCCTCAAGATGTGGTTCTATCGCAAAAATATTACCACATGTGCGCAGAAAAAAATATTGTAGTTTGCCAACACAAATTAGGTGAGCCCTTTTAAAATTCCCTCTTGTATAATTATTTCTCCATTCTTATTCATTCTCCTCACATATACTATTGCTATAATATTTTAAAAATTTGTATTATTTATTCTCTATTGTTTATTCCTTATCTAAATAATAATATATATCCTTCTTTTATACATGTGTAAATTAATATATTTATTTTTTTATTTATCAAAACAAACAAATTTCAAAAAAAAAGGAATGTCTTTTTGGCGTGGTTGTGAAAGTGTACCAATAAATCTTGGAATGGCTGTAGTTTGGTTTACTCGTGCGGCTCGCCAAAGTTATGCTCCTAGTCACTGGGCCCTCGGCCAAGTTGCTCTTGAGAATGGAGATCTACATATAGCAGTTGCTTGGTGGGAAAATGCCATTCGCTTGGGACCCGCTCAGGGTGTTGCTCACATGATGAATCTAACAGATGTTGACGTTGATTTTCAAACAATGTCTGCAAATTCAGAAGCTCTAGTATCACTTGGAAAACTCATTCAACAACCTTCAGATTCGACTTCTGAGACGAAGCTATTATTAGACAGAGATGAAGCTAACTTAATTTCTAGAAAAATACAAGAGCGAAAAGGTTTAGCGCTTCGCTGTTTTGGTCATGCAGCAAGTATGGGTAACCTCGAAGGGATGTATCTCGCCGCTCAAATCTGGCATAGAGATAAGGATTATCCAGTTGCTTTAGAGTTTTATGAAAAAGCTGCTCGTGAAAATCATGTTCCGTCTCGTATTATGTATGCCACTTACCAGATTTATGGTCTGGGGGGAATGGAAACAAATACTATAGAAGGTTATAATGTAAGTAAAGAATTCCTGTATATATATATATTTAAAAATAATAATAATACCAGAAACAAGTGTTTATACACACAACTCGCTCAATTAAATACTATTTTGGCTATTTGCTATTTATATAAAATTTAACAATTGTTATTTGATTTTTATAAATAATACAGGAACTAGTCGAATGTGCAAAAATAAATACCACTGCATATATTTATCTTGGAAGATGCAAAGAAAGGGGACTTGGTACAAAAAAAGATACTACTGAAGCAATATATTGGTACACTCTTGCTATAAACAAGACAGATGATTCAGAAGCAATGTTTCGTCTAGGACAGATCTATGCACAAGACAAGAACGACAGCACAGATTCCCCTGAGAGTGGAAGTATGAGAGCCGTTTATTGGTATCAGCGTGCCATTAGTAAAGACGATCATCCGCGTGCACATTTCAAACTTGCATTTTATTACATCCAAGGTATTACTGTTTCTTTTGGTGAAGAATATCTCCTTTCTCCTGATTTAGTAGTGGCTGCCCATCATTTCCGTAAGTCCGCACAAGCAAACGATGTTGATGCAATGATAGAATTGGCCCAACTTCTTCTTTCAAGACATGACCAGGATAATGCACTATTTTCACTTGAATCTCAAGAAGAAGGTATTCTCTGGTTCGAAATTGCTGTTGAGCAAGGTTCTCGTGATGCTTGCCGTGAACTTGGAAACCTGTATCATTCAGGCAGAGAGCCAAATGAAGCAAACAAATCAAGTTTTTTCCCTGTATATCCTATTTGTCAAGACTTTGAGAAGGCTTTTGACTATTTCAGCTCTGCCGCGAATCTAGAAGACAAAACTTCTGCACTATTTTTAGGGACATATTATGAGCATGGAATTTCGGTACCACCAAATATTGATCTCGCAAAACTTTGGTACTCTATCGCAATTGAGCTAGGAGCTTCATCTATAGAAGAACCAATACCTCTTGATCATTCGGAAGGGTGGTGGCCAGCACAGCTTTGTCTTGCACGTGTGTTATATCAATCGAATGAGACACGAGCGGAAGCTTATCCTCTATTTAAAGCAGTATACAAGCACCAGCCTGAGCAACACATATCTTATCTTGAATTTATAATTGCACAATATCACCTTTATGGTTACGGTGGCGTAGACGTTGACAAAGAAGAGGCTGTATTAAAATTAATTAATTTGGCAGAGAGTGGTCATACAAAGGCGTTTTTTCATCTAGCACAGTGCTATGAATATGGAAAAGGTGTCAAAGCAGATATTTCCAAGGCATTACACTGGTATGTACAACTTGTACACAACCCTGTTTCTGATCCAGATAGCTTAGATGAAGATGATCTTGATGATCTATCAAGGGCCTACTTCAGATTGGCCGAATTCTATCGAAAGGGTGAAGTGGTCCCAGTAGACAAAGAAAAGGCAAAATCATTATATCTAATTGCTGCGGAACGAGGTAACATCATTTGTTCTTTTAATTACTCTTTTGATTTAAATGTGAGATGATAAATGTATCTATAAGCTGATATTTTATCTTTATCATCATTTGTTTTTTATTGTCTGTAGGATCAAAAGAAGCTCAAGAGCATCTGATCGATTAAGATAACAAAGATAAACTGAAGAAAAAAAACACGATGATATAGAGCAACAAAATCATGTGTTTCATTTTTTTACCTTCATTACTATATTATATCAAGTTATAGAGAATATAAGATATCCTAATATGTTTATACATTTATACATTTATACATTACAGCAATAGACTATTTTTAACATAAAAGAAAATAAAGGTCATACAAACCATATTTATCGAACAGCAGTTTTCAATCAGTAATATTAAAACGGGAAATTAGAATGATGTATAGGAGAAAAATGCATTGGTTGATCTTAGGGAGATTAACATACTTTCTCTAGCACTTCTGGAATTCTTGCGTGACGTTTTACTTTTTGTTTTTACTTTTTTTTTTATAAAAAAAATATGTTTTGATATATATACATCACAATAAGTTTTGGTTTATTCTCTTTTTCGGGGTGCGAAGCAGGATGGGTTTATGATCTAGATAACTCAGAATAAAGGAACTCAGTTTTATATTTTTGTATTCAGACTATTATTTTTTATGAGCCAATTTTCATTTAGTCCAAAGATGATAACCATCAAGGGGCAGTAGCACAAGACTAAAGCCAAAAATAAAGTAGTTGTACGTTAAATGTAATACACGTATCCTATTTATACAATTGTACATGAGTACATGTACTTATGTTTATTTATATCAGTTATCAGTTATCCCGTTCGCTGAGCTTGTGCAATTATACGGTTTTGTATATATTTACGTAGTTAATGATACCAAGGTACATTAAAAATTAGGAATATTAGCTGAGCCCTTTTTTTCCCTAGTTTTTCTGCCAAAAGACGACACTATTGTTACAACACCGGTATCTGTACTCCGACGATTTTTTATTACAATATAAAGAAGGCGATTTTTTTGTAAATCTGTCAGAACAACCTTGTTCTTTCACCGAATAGCTAAAATAATAACAACAACACATAATATCAACAATGACCATTACTATCCGCAGTATCTTTGGGTTAAAGAAGAAATCCAAGAAGGCTACAGATAACAATATGCCTACCAAATCTCATTCACCAAGCTCCTCTGTTACATCCTTCACCAGCAATTCCACCCTCGATGATTTATCACCTACCACCCCTACATCCATGTCAATCCAGGAAAATCGTGGTATCTTTCGCACATTGGAGCCAGTGTGGTATTACAATTCCAGTTTACAATTACCAAAGTCACCAGAACATCAACAAATTGAATGGATATGCTTTGACGATAATACACAAGTCACTTTAGAAAACTCATTTTCTGACTCAAAGGAACAGTGTACATTGGAACAAAACTTTCTTGGGGCCTGTACTGTTTATTTCAGACCTCAAAACAAAAGATCTTCTACAAGTAACATTATTTCAAATAAGGAACGACCTCGTACCCTGAATACCTTGAAGCAGAATGATCAATTTGCCTCTATGCCTGCTTTACATAGTCAAAAGGAACTATCTGCCGGTTTGAAGCTTGAGATGAATAAAAATATACGTCGTACTATTTCTCCTGTATGGTGGTATGAACAGGATTCTAGTGATGGTGTAAAGGGTATGTGTAGATTTGACTATAAAAATCAGGTCAGGCTGGAAGCATTATCTGAGGGACGTAGCAAGTTAGTATTGACAGACGATGGTATCAATGTGCCCTTTACAGTGGTTCTTGATGCACCTAAATCACGTCAATTGAAGGAAGAAGTGCGTGGTTTCCTTTATCTTGAGCCTGTCTCAGTTGCTTTCCAATTGGCTTACCAATCTACAGAAAAGAAGTTTGAACAACAGCAAACAGAGACCTCTTATTTCTTTGATGAATATGGCGTTCAACTTAAACGTCGCTTCTCTATCTAAACATAATAAAGCGCCGCCGCAACAACAAAAACAATAATAATCATTATATACTTTAGCATATACTTATTCCCCCCCCCCTCTTTTTTTTTTAAAAAAAACAACTACATTCTCCTTTTTCACACTTTCATTCTCGTCCTCTAAACAAAAATTCATTATATTGTATTTATAACATCAAAAAATAAACTATACAAGAATAATTGTATTCGTATTTCAGCCGTTTGTTTGTTTATTTTTAATTTTATTGTTTGTTGTCTTCTGTGTCTAAGATAATCAAAGTGCGCGATTTCCCGTTTTGAATTTCCAAGGTCACTGCGCCATTTGACTTGTTTGTTGCACAGTTAATCTGATCATGGCATCATGAAGTAAACGTCCCATTTTTTTTTTCCGTGTGGTTGGATTAAAACTTTCTTCTCAAGATAATAATAATAAAAAAAGTTAACCCACTGCAAAAAAGATTTCCCATATTTTTTAAGCTATTTGTTGAGATTTATAATAATAGATAAGTATATTTAAGAGCTATCGGACTTTTCTTAAAAAGCGAACGGAGTTTCCTATAACTGCAGTCTATTTTTAACTCTTGAATTCTTTATATATTCATATGAAAGACGTGAAATATTCTACAATCGCTAAATATTGCAGAAAAAAAGGGTGGTTCCGTTCTTTATTCTGGTCTAATGCAGCCTCATACCACTAAAAAAAAAAAGCTTTGAATAAAAATAAAATAAAATAAAAACTTGAGTATGCTATGCGACAAAACGCTATTTTATTTTTAAAACCCCCTATTGAACCGCCGAGTGAATATAAACTCTTCAAAAGAAAGTTTAATGTAGGAGAAATACGTGGTTCTATTTGATAATGACAGTGTTGATTGTTTCAAGTACTGGCCTCCGAAATATATACATGAAATAAGCTAAAATTATTTCAAGCTCTCTCGAGAAAAGGTAAAAAAAATGAGAAGAAAAAGATATTTCTTTTTTCTTTCTTTCTTTCTTTCTTCCAAATCTTCTTAATGGCACATGTTATAGCGAATGTATAAATATAAACGTTATTTTGAGATAGCAAGAATGATGGAAAATTTTAAAATATAATCCACATGGGTCATGTTAGATAATGCTTTATTCTTATTAATGGTTCTCTTCAATGTTTACAAAGGAAAGTGAGTTGCCCCCCTTTTTTTCTATGCATAACTTAATTTCTTACTAGTGGATTATTGATCACATTCACTTCATTATTCTTCTATGTCAATGTATGCTCTTTTCATGTAAATGTTGCTTTTTTAAAAGGCAGTCTATGAAGATCTAGCATTAATAGTTAAACTCGGTGCATCATGCATTTCAGATCGAAATTACTACTTAGTATTTTAATCAAAAGCCCAAGAAAATCGATCTGAAATGTACAAGGATAAGAAGCATTTTTGATAATGTATGATTGGAAACTTTGTTCTTAATTTTCCCCAATCGTTATTTTTTTTCTATTAATATCTCGAATAATCTTTACCTTTTGTTTTTACTCTAAAATATAGCATGTAAATCGTGGGTCGCAAAATGAAAAACGATATTATACACGTGTATTTGAGTTGATTTATATCTGGGCTAATTCTTGAGAGGTACATGAGTAACCCACTGATACATTCATAAAATAGTTTCCGTTTCTTCAAAAATATCATAAACTACTCGCTAGATAAACTAGACGGATCATCTTACTATTTTTTGTCATTGGTATATATAATAATATAATATCTATTAACCAACCAATTTTATACTGTACTTATTTTTCTGAGTTTCTCTCATATTTAATTTATGCAGATGTCTTTTAGATTACTTTTATTAAAGTTACAAATAAGATTAACCTGCGTTGTCGTTTTCTTGGTAAATTATATCTATTTAGCTATTATTTATTATTACAAATAACAATAATAACTATGCAAGACTATGTATTTATATGTAGCACTCTTTTAATTTAGCCACGCGCTACGATTTTTAATATAGCAAACAAATAGCTAAAAAGACTAATAGATATAAATGTACTCAGAAAAAACCCAACAAAACACTGGGCTGGCTGATTGAAATCCACTATCTTTGAATTGATATATCAAACCGAAATTATTTACAATTTTTTTTTCGTCAGTAACGGTAATAATAATTTACAAGTTAGAATCAGTGAAATTCAGATCTAGAGATCGTCCCGATATCATCGTTCTTGTTAATTACTGCAACCAAAAACCAAAAGGAGAGTGTCTTTCATGAAGTAGGAAATGTGGTTTAAGGTTTGACTTTACGGAGGGGTTTTTTTTTTATTTAGGTTGCTAATGATAGCATCCAGTACATGCAAGCTAATGTAAAATATAAACATGGTTAGAGTTGTTTTAAATTATACAAAAAAAAATAATTGGCGGTTGCAAAAAATCAAATTGGCTGAATCCTTTTTTTTGTAGTTGCCAATATCCATTTGCTTGACTGTATTAGAATACACGTACCAGTATGCCTCAGAAATTCTTTTCTATCCAGAATGGTATTAACTTAGGGAAGGGTCTTGTAACTCTCCAGTAGAGGCAAAATTTCACCGCAAGAGTTCCATAAACGATGCAGTTCTCAGCATTGTATTGTGTGATCTGAACCAGATCAATGTTTGTTATTACCAGTATTATCTTATTTATCGTACAAGTTCTAATGATTCAAACTCCCTTTATAATTATTTTCATACTTTTGACAATGGGCTCTCTCTCTCTCTTTCACTTAAATAAACAATGAAGTTATAAGAGTTCCATTTATTTGTATTTTATATACGTATTTTATCGTTGTTAAAGCCGCTACTTATCATATAGTGGATGTTGTGACTTGTGTTTACATTACGCTGCCATACAGTTCTACACTTTGCACAGACTTGAACTGTATGTATTGAGCGTTCACCGAGTGGCATTCTTTCCAAAGATTTCTCACCATACTCTGATCATATTTGGGAAGTAAAGTATTCATCAATATAAACCACTTCCAAGAACCCTTCACCCTGAGCGCGCGTTAAGGCACTCCTGTAAGTGGCAGCCAAACCAGACCATTTAATTCTCATGGTTGCAGCAAACTCTATACTACCAAAGGTTACTAATGGTATACGATCATCATAATGGTCGTGAAAGAAATGCTCTGGTAGCCATTTATTTTTTTCATCTT
Source organism: Backusella macrospora (assembly GCA_024139275.1). Classification (NCBI taxonomy): domain Eukaryota; kingdom Fungi; phylum Mucoromycota; class Mucoromycetes; order Mucorales; family Backusellaceae; genus Backusella; species Backusella macrospora. Next base: position 38,570 of record VCJA01003090.1, read on the forward strand.
TCTCGGAGGAGGATGAGTGAAATCGATCGCTGGTGGTCTACAAGGATTGTGTTTCGGCTTAGGCTCACGATGAGCCTGGTCATATTATTGCTTCATGCCAGTTTTGTTGTATTTTTGACCACCATTTTTGAGTATATGAACTATTTCTGCTTCAGCTCAGTTACAGCCTTGAGAGTTTAGCATATAAAATTTACTGAGGCATGTATCGTAAAATTGTAATAAGCTATTTAACTGTTCAAAATCATCAAGTAGATAGGCTCGGTAGACCTCAAAGCTTGCTGTTTAAATACTCAAAAGTTGTGATTCAAGTTCGGTTATGGTCGCTTCCTCAGGCTGATCACCTTGGGCATTTTTAAATTCATGAATTCTCTTATTAGACTTTTTGTAGCCAGTATGAGTGTAGAATTCAGCAGTACTCATTTTCCGGATTTCATGGGCAATATTAAGCTGGAGCTGAGGATCTCGGCTGCTACCATCACTAGCAACGAAAGGAGGAGTTATACCTGGATTGGCACCCCAAAGCCTGAAATCATTGATGCCATTTCCAGCAAAGATTGTAATGTCTAGAGCTTCTTATTTGAAGTCTCCTCTTTCACTAATCGAGAAAGCAAAAATAAAATCAACAGCATAACCATCAGCCTGGATAGGTTTAGTAAAACGAATGTTTTACTTTGCTGTGTGACCATTTTGGAGAATGTCAAGCCTCGTACGGCTAAATCTGAAGAAACGCGGGAATTGAAGAGTAGTAAGTGGCTGAATATCGACAGGTATTATCATTCACTCTATTAACGCTACAATGTGCGACAATTAAATGTAGCTGGTGTCTAACTGCAGTGAGTATTGAGCCCAATATCGAGAAATCAATTTGTACGCACGCACAAGTTAGCTTTCAACTTGGAAATAAACTAAATAAACAGAAAATCCAATATCTCAACCACATAGTTCATAAATACTATTGTATTCGGCTTAGCCAACCTTTTTTTTTT
>VCJA01003090.1:52866-68378 GCA_024139275.1 Backusella macrospora
ACTTTGTCAGAAGTGTGGCGTTGTTTAAGTAAGACAATAAAAGGATTAGACATCTGGTAGATAATAATAATAGTTTTTAATATGACTTTTGTGAGAAATCTATTGATTTGCAACATAGGTCATGAAATGGCGCCCACTTTCTTTTTCTTTTTTATATTAGCACTATTTTATGCAAATCAACCTATATACTAATATTAAAAATAATGATAAACTTTTAAATATTTTTATTATATAGTGAAATTGACTGTTTGAATTATGCTTAGCAAAGATATATAAATAAAATAAAAATAAAGGTACAGCCATAGCGTGTCTCACAACAGCCTCCTAATACATGGGTATACAATCTTAATTCTAACGTTTGATTCACAAGAATGTACTAAATAGCGTTAGGTTTGGGAATGACTATTTCAAGAGAAAGGTACTTTATGGAAAGTTCCATGGTTTGAATAAAAAAAATTCATAAAGAAGTGCTGAACATCTTGACTAAATCGTTATAATATAATCGAATATTTTATACACACAGAATGGGTGTGTATATATTCCAAACTAACAAAATGGTACTTATAAATCTTAAAGATACATTTTTCTTTCCTCTCAATAATAGTGAAAATTTGAATGAATATTATCACACCAAGGCTTTGATCATCATATTTATTTAACAGAGATTATCTTATTTCATGCCTATGTACTCAAGTATCAAACAAATATAGGTAACTATCATTTCATGATATAACACGGTATTAATAATTTAATACGGGTCTATTACAAAATTGTGTATTTGAATACTTAGTATGGAAGCAAAATTATATATACATGTATATCATTCTATAATATTTAAATGGTAATAATAGCGAATCAAACAATTATTTATACAGTATTTATATCAATTTGGTTTTTATTTTTTCATTCAATGTATAAATGAATATTATATAGTATTTAAAAAAATTATATATAGTAATACTATTATACAGTTTCGTTAGACTGTAGTCTATTGTACATATCATGTTTCCAAGTAAGTGCAGTAATGAATAGTGGTATAACCATCAAGACATCTGTTAAAAAGAAAAGGATAAAACCTGCAGTCAATGGACCAAAAAACGAGAAAGAGGTGAACATGTAAATAGTGTCAACAATTGTTGAAACTGTATTTAAAACTCCAAATAAAACTAACACATCTTTGCCTCTCCTATTTAATAGACTAATACTGTATCCAAAGACAACAAAATAGATAATAACAAGTAACCAGCGAAGAGCTATAACTGTTATAAAGAAACGATAACCTAGAGTATCATTTGTGATACTCTCTCCTGAATAATTACGCGGTATCCAAGAATAATGAACAGCAGCTACAGCACATGAAAACCCGATAATTGAAATCGAAATCCAATAAGAGATGTTTACCAAATGTTGGCATATAAGTTTATGTCTTGCATTTTTACTGTAACCCCTGATAACTCTATGAGATTCTCTGATGCCAATTAACCATATGGAGCATACAGTTACAAAATAAAATACGAATGCCGCCAAAGATTGTTTATATCCGTCTTTGGTTCCTGTTTGATTAATAGAAGCAATCATAAGTGATGCATTTACTATCCCGGAAATCGACCCAACACCATATAGCAGTGGATCTCTATAATGTCTGGCGTAATCCGTCAGAAAACAAATCCACGAAGTATAAAAAAATAAAAAAGAATAAACCACTGCTGGTCCAACGACAAGATTGTTTTCTGAAGCTATATAATCAAACGGAAGCATTGATTAAAGCACTGGTTTTTAATATATATAAATGTAATCTGATCTATACATCAATTTTTTTTTCTATACATTTTATATGAATTGTTGTGGTTACACGTGTATAAAATAGAAATACGTAAACGATAGTGGCGGATGTGTGTCGCTTTTGTATCTCATCTGACAATTCATTTAAACAATCTATTTTGGCTAAGTAACTACTGTCAAATACAATAAACCTGATTATTCTAAGGAACTCTCTTTTAATCTGTTATCCTGTATAACGTTTTTTTTCTCTCACTTTAACCGTGATATAGTTATTAATATCTAAAATATAGAGAAAACAAAACTCTCATTATCGTCCGCTTTCTTTTTTGTACTATGAATATATCTGTCTTTCATAATTATATTACTGGTAAAAATGCAGAACCATACTTTTCTATGCACGTAGTACATTTATTACACTGATATGTTTTTTTTTGAAAATCGAAAGTTACATTTCAAAAGGGAAGTCTGAGGTAACATAAAAGTTGTACAGTCTTAAATCAAATATTATTCTATTGATAAGAAACGTGTATTAAACATATGACCATTCCCTCATTTTCAAACTACAAATGTGTGTCAGATTTTCCAAAAAGCTATTATCTTGTCATATGATTTATATTTATTAAAAAATATTCACTGTTAACAGTTATATGGCGCTTAGTATACAATAATCGAGGTTTTATAGTTAATAGCTAATAACCAATGGTTTTGCATACACACATACATAAATATATATATGTGTGTGTACTGTGGGGTCAACAATTTAAGACATAATTTTAATATGTAGATATTGAGGATTTATTTAGTAGACACTGTATTACAATCTACTTATCAAGGAAAAAGAGGCGCAGTGATTTACAGCTTCAACCCCCCTATCTCAAAAATAGTATAAAGGCTAAGCAGTTCATTCGATAGCATCATTCATATTATAGTGACCAGAAACTGTGCTCTTGTCTACTTGTAGGAATTGAAATGATCCTTCTTTTCATCCACTATAGGTTTAATGTAAAGAAAATATTTATTTCATTGTGACTGATGAAAGTAGTGTGCTATTTTTAGTAGTGCTTTTTATATTTAGTTTAAGAAACGTTCCCATAGGGAAATAGCCTCACTGGCAATGACTACAGTAAAATATCAATTTAACGATGTACTTTTTATTTCACTTAATACTGAGAGTATATATTAATTTTTCAGCTAAATTTACACTGATATGCTCAGAGAAATAGCGATGAATTATTTAATCCATCAATTAGCATAAACAAATGATTTTTGTATATTTTTATTTTATCATATACACATATTAAAAAACTACACTTTACTAGTAACATATAATAATATTAATCCAACTCTTTGGGTCTTGGTATTCTTCTTGAAGAAAATATACCGTTGCTGCTTATTTCACGTACATTACCAGACGCTGCACGCATTTTCACTTCACGTTGATTTCCATATTGATCTACTGCAATGTAAGTATCACCTTCTTTGTATCCAATTTGTTGTGTACCTGCTGAGTGACTGGGAGATCCGGTAGGAAGGTAAGAGGAAGCTGAACCAGTTGTAGAACTGCTACTATTTTGTGTATTCGGCGAAGCGTTTCCATGACGAGGTGCTGATTTTCCTGATGATAATTGTGCTCTTCGAGTTTCAATAAAACCCTCTTGAATATTTGACGGCTCTTCACTCTCTTCTGTTGCCATTCGATTGTTTCTTGCAGAACGAGGAATAAATTCTCCTTCTAATAAGGCATGATCTCGAAGGAATTGGGATAATTCGGTCCAGCCTCCTCCAACTCTGACCATAACCATTTTACTCTTCAGAACACGACAATACGCCAACTTTGGGTTCACATCTCCAAACCAGTAACGGCCAACTTCTCCTGGTACCATCTTGACTTTAACACGGTATGGTGTTTCATTTACAATACGACCAATTTCAATATCTAGATCATTTTTAGGATCAGCCACATAAGAATTCAAGGGAGCTTTGATGATTTTTGATTGACTTTTAGCAACGCTAGTAGACTTGGATGGATTCTGGTTAGGTGCATTTAAATGTCGGTGCCCAAAAGATCTTGCAGAAGATACCTGTTGATGCTGAGAGGAACATGATGAAGAAGTCGAAGATGTAAGTCTACTAGATACAGAAGATGCGATTATTATGGTAGTTGTGCTACTTGAAGTAGGAATCATTTTCTTGTGTCTTCCCATAGTACTATCCCCACGATCTCGAAGTAATGAGGATGCTTTTCTTGTTGGAAGAGATGATTTTCGAATACGCTGTTCTTTCTGATCCATTGAAGTATCAATGGTGCGACTAAGTTCAATCTTGCGTGATTTGTACAATTTTCGAATAGTTTCCCATCGCAGTCTCAACTCTTCAAGATGCATTTCAATTTCTGCCCCTTCTTCATGCTGAGATGCTATAGTAGCCTGATTATGAGCTATATTCAAAGCTGGTACAATCTTTGCCTCATAATATTTAAATCGTGCATCGAGTTCGATCAGTTTAGCCTGAAGATCAGTGCGACCAATACTCATCAACGTTGCATGATGTGGTCCAGCTTTTCCAAGGGCTTCTTCCAGGGCTGCTTGAAGCATTTCAATTTCGTCTGCAGTATAAAGATAGTGTCCTATATTCAGAGCCCTTTCTATTTCAGAGTGCTTCATCATGACATTCTGATAATAGTTGTTTGCTGCTTCTTGTAATTCTGTGTAATGAGTTTTAAATGATGAGCTGGTTTCTTCTGTAATCAAAACCGCTATCTCATTCATTTTTTCTTCAACCTTCAGCGTGTATTCCTTTTCAGTAGCTAACAATTTTAATTGAATATCTTCTACTTCTGAAACACGCAGCATTGATGACAAAGGTTGGATAGTATGTATATTCTCATTGACACAAGTACTACTACCGTGACTGACATTCCCGCGCATATCATTCTCGGAATCTTGCTCAACGTCTGTCAAGAGCTGTATATCAAGACTTTTGATGCTGTTATCTTCCATACCTGATTCACTTTCCATACCAGAGTCGTCATTATGACTACCAAGATCTTGTAAGTCAGAGTGATGTTCGATGGAACTATATTTGAGGTCTTCAAAAAGTCGTAAACTGCATAGCAAATCCTGTGCGTCCCCAAGTGTCTCTATTAGCTCCTTCATTTTGCGAGAAAGCAGGATACCACGTGAAATATTTTCTGCCATTTGCTTAGCTTCCTTTAGTTCTGTACGCATTTTTTCTAAAATTTTATCAGTTGTAGCCTTGTTATTGTCTATTATATTAAATAACATTTCTGAAACGGATCCATCAAATTTTTCATCAAACTGAGATCTGATCGAATTAGTTAGAACATCCAGTTCATTAAAATCGCTTTCCAAATCATTCATCTTTCCGCTAACAAAATGAAGCTCTGATTTGAGTTCTAGTTCATCCGGTACCATTTCAGCTACTGTATACAAGCCTTTGATTGATTGTCGACATTCATTAGTTGAATTTTCAACACTTCTAGTTTTGCCACAGTGTTCAACTGCACGTCTTATGAGGTTATTAATGAAGCGTTCCAATTCAAGCTGCTGATCAAAGTTTGATATACAATTCGATAATATATTCAACATAGTTGTGTTTTCAGGAAGTTCTTCAATAAAAGGTTCGACTGTAGTCTTTGAATAGTGTGTCAGTTCAATGTGTCGTGTTTCACTTGCATTCAATCCCTTTACTGATTTCTGATAAGTTTCGCCTAAGTTATCACTTCTAATAGATTGTATTCTTGAAATACTTTTGAAAACTTCGATTTCAATAGCTGATTGAACTTCTTGAAGTAGTTTGAGACCAGATTGTCGATCAACATGTGTTTGAGCCATACGCTGCTTCTCAGTTAAGAGTGTTTTTGCAGACTCCAGGTTGTTCTTTAGTAAGGCGTGCTTTGATTCGAAACATGAAATATTGGCTTGTTTTGAAGGGCTATTATATTGATTTTGAGAGAGTTTATCCATATGATTGCGCAATTGATCCAATAACACTTCCGTATCGACCAGCTTTGCGCCATCTTGCTTTAAAAAATCTGGATATATGTCATTTTCCACTGAATTGAAGGACATTAATTCATGGGATATATTAGATACAGACTGACATATGTTGTTCATCGTATTTGCAAGGTCAAACCATTCTTTTGTACAGTCAACAAAATTTTTGTCATCGCCCAACTTTGATTTCAGTTGTTTCCATTCCATTTCAATATTTGATTGACGTTCGTTTACATCTTCCAGTTGCGACACTTTGTTCAGCTGGAGGAATCTGCAAAACGAGCGCTGCTCATCATACTTCTCTGCAAGCTGTTCGAAACGGGTATATATTGCTTGGTATGTTTCTGCTACTTTATCTACTTCTTCTTCATCATCATTGACAGAGCCACGAATATAGCCAGAAGATTGCTTCATATTATCTAGGTCTTGTTTAATTGTTCTGATAGATTCTTCCAGTGGTAACGCATTTGAAAAATATTCATCCTTGAGACGTGCATTATTTGCCTCTGTAACACATTGCTTCAAAGTATCTTTGAGATTTTCGTAGTCTTGAGTTGTCTTTTCATATAATATCTTCATATTAGTGAGATCTTGCTCCGAGATACCACCGTGTTGTCCTAATTTTTCTTCATTTTCATTCAAACGATATTTACTGGGCGTAATAAACTGTTCATTGATCTCATTAATCTCTCTTTGCCATTCTAAAATTCTGGTTTCAGTTATTTCTTCAGTTCCTGCTGTTTTAATTGTCTCCAATAATTGGCTGTACTGAATGCTGAAGTCATCATTCCATTTTAAGAATTCCGAGTGTCGTATAAAGGTAGTTAACGATAGCTTTGTACTCTGTACTTTCTCTACGATATTTGACCATTGATCATCAATCAATTTTTGTGTTGATTCAATACGTTGAATACTCTTGTTTGTTTCATCATCAGCTGAAATGTCCTTTTGCTGTTCAATCAACCCAATTGTCTTTCGAGATGTCTCTCTAAGTGTGTCAACAATGAACTTATAACTCAGTACATCACACTGTAAGGACAATGACTGATTTAAAGAGTCTTGTAAACTACTAAGATCTGCTTGAGATGAAGGTTGAGCCGAATCTGTCATTTGAGCCAGGATATTCAATGCTTCTAGTTTCGATTGAATACAATTGTCTACACCTTTATATTCAGCCATATATCCTTCCTCTAATGATTTTCTACGAGATACACGCTCTTTGTCTTTAAGTAAACCACCTAAAGCAACCATAGATTCATCCAACAGAGAGCGCTTTGATTTGATAACTTGATGAATCATTATATTATAGGAAATATCTTGTTCACGTGCCTGCGAATCATGATCTCTATAATGACGCACAGGATATTTTATAGTGCTATCAAACTCATTATTTATCTGTTCAACTTGTTGACGATAGTCTAAGAGTTCAATATGCTGCGATTCTGTACTAACATCAAATTCCAAGAAATGTGATTTTAACGATTCAGCAGTGCCATCTAGTTGTTTGACTTTTGATAAATAACTACTGACGATCATGGATTGATCAAGAATAGACTGAGCAAAATGTTCATGATTACGAATACGTTCGATTGCCTGTTCCAGTGCTGACTTCTTCTTAAAAGTTGTCTCGTTCAGTAATAGAGCATTTTGTAGCTGAGCACAAGAGGCTTGAAGCATAGATAAATTGGACTGGAGAGACTGAATAACTTGTATTTCATCTTCTACCATCTTGTGAATATCATTTAGATCCAAGGTCTCTCTATCTTTTGACCAACGAGCTGAGCTTTGTATAAACAACTCAATATTGGCTTCTAAGACTTGACATTTTTGTAACTCTTTGTCTACTTTGCATTCCCAGTCATGTCTTTGTATTAGGAAATCGACTTCAGATAGTTGCAATTTGATTTCATCCTCTGTCTTTGTCCATAACTTCTCGAAGCTTTCTTGGCGATGTAAAAATGAAGGCAGTCCTGATATATAAGATTCCACCATTTTTTCATAAAATTCTATCACTTTCTTCTTTTCTGACTCGTCCAAACAGTACTGTTGTGACTGAAGATGGGAGTAAATATCATGAAGTGTTGTGTCTTCAGAATCAGTATACTCTTTTTCTATCCAATTCTTTTTTTCATTTATAAGTCCCTTTAGAGTATCCTGTGTAATAGCCAATTTTTTCATTGTACATTCAAGTAACAGCTCCCACTCTAAGCGATTTTCACATGCCATTACCTGATTGGAATACTCTGCAGAAACGGTAGAAACTTGTTCGCTTAATTCTGTGAGCTTATTAATGGTATTTGTCAGACTTGTTTGATCTAATGTATCATATCCTGAATCAATGATAGCTTTAGTGTGTCTATCAACTCGCTTGAGGAGAGGATCTACTGATAGATCCGATGCTTTTTGTAAAAATACAGCTTTATTATCCTGAGCAAGTGCTAAAGAGTTTCTAGAAACAGGACATTCAAGAGCATAAATATCCAGACGGGTGTCATGAATAGATTTAACTAAAACCTCCAATGCAATAAAAGCTTCATTTGCCTCTTCCAAAAGGTTTTGCCCTTGATCTTTAAATTTTACGCTAGTATCCAACTTTAAAAGTAGATCACCTAAGTACTTTAGCTGATGTTGGAGCTCTTTGTATTTATCAAGTATATGTTTCAAAATGTCTATACCAATATCATCATCGCCTGAGGATAATCGTGTAGCTTTTGCTCTATCATTACAGATAGGAAATAGAACAGTAGCTCCTCTTTCACTCCAGAATGAAAGTAGATCATATCCATATGAAGCCACCTCTAGACTGAAATGTTCCTTGTGAGACACATCCACATTTTTAATTGCTTTTTGAATAGATGTAATCAGTAGCTCTACTTTATCAGATAATGAACTTGCATGGTCATTATATGATATCAAGTTCATATGTTGTTCTAAAATGGCTTTAGTAAAGCTAACCAAGTCTTGTAAACCAGAATTTTTTTTTTCTAAATTATCTTGTCGATGTTGTATATATTCGGGTATAATGATTTTATGGTCAGTTGGTATTGTTTTATCAACCTGTTTAAAGCCATATTGTTTATTGTACACCAAATGAAAACCGTTTAAAAGTTGCTTGAAGCTAGCGTTTGTTTCAATCATATTCGAACTCTGAAACATAGAGATATCCTGCTGAAAAGTTTCAAATTCATTGCATATATCAGTCAACGCTAGATGACTTGATGTTTCCAGAGCTGGTCTCCACTGTGCCTTTGACGAAATAAAGCTCCATAATGTACTTGACATATGATCTAGCCAATCATTTGATTTACTGTGTTGTAATTCCCATGAAATAAGTCTACTCAGTACATCCAAGTCAATACTATAATTTTTGAGTGAGGTATCCAGCCGATCCAGAAGTAGTTCTATTTCCTTTACTCCGTTTTTGAGTATATCGATTATGCTGTTTCCATTTGGCTGACATGATTCCAAACTCTGGATATTAGCTACAAGTTTTTCTTTATCGTTTTGTTTTATGGAATTCATTTTTGAGATCTGTCCATCCCGTTCCTTTTCCAAACAAACTAAATCTGATTGATTTAATGCGCATTTAGAAACAAAAACATCAATATTTGATTTTTCAATTGACTGAATTCTTTCCTTGACCCAATGAGAAATCCTTTCGATTTCCTTTTGAAGTTGCTTTGCTCGTTTTTCATGTTGTAAAGTACGACGGTATGAGCTTAGACTTTGATCAAGAGTCTCTCCAAAAAGAATCAAGGCAGATTTACGGGTACTAATCATCATACGAATAGCTTGATTAGCATCTTCATTCCCTTCCTGATCAGTCGGATCATTTGTTTCCGGATAAGGTACGCGAGAAGCTATGGTAGTTGCAAGTCGAATAGCATCATTTTGAAAAATAGCCACTTTTTCATTAAAATCTTTACCAGAAAGACAAGCTTGTTCTGCCAAATGAATTTCCTCTTTTAACTGTTCTCCTTCCATTTGAAGCTTATCAACCTGTTCAAGAAAGTCGATCACAACCAAATGCTGTTCTACGACTTGACGTGCAAATCCTAGACGATTCAATTGTTCATCAAAACTCTCTTCCACTGCAATCTGACGCGACTCCAACTGAGTCGGTAGCTGAACTTTACACGAATCATCCAAATTCTGATACATTTGAATAGTTGTCACAAATTGGCCACGTTCGAAGTCAGACACTTTTCTCTCCAACTCTAATAGACGCTCAGTGATAGATTCCTTTGTCACCATATCCAAAAGATTTGGTCGCCAACGAGCCTTTTGATAAATAAACACCTTGATCTCTTGAGTTGTTTCTTTCATCCATGCCGATGTGTTTTGGTATTCCCATTCCCAACTCATGCGTAATGACAATATTTGTTGATTGTATCTGTGACGTCGAATTAGATGCATCAATCGATCTAATGCTACGAGTGCTGTAAACGCCACTTCCAGAGTTGCAATATCCGCTGGGGTCATTTTCACATCATCACCACGATGAATGGATGTCAGTGATCTGACATGGGATTTTAATCTTACCATTTCTTGTGAGTCAAAGATATCAACCTCTTTTTCTAGAGCTAGCTGTTCTTTAGATAAAGCATCCATCTCCTCAATGCTATATTTAATTTCCACGTCGTACAAGGCGTCAATAACAGGTTTTGATTCGAGCAGGCTAGTTTTGTCTTGAATCCAGATACACACCCTCTCAGTTTCAGTCAACCAGGCACGTATAACCTGAACCCACATGACAATGGATTGGTGCTTCTCCGACAATAACAATAAATCATCTGGTGGTGGTGACGAAGACGATGATAAACCGTTTAATATATCACCTATGTGTGTTGATCGACGTTCTAAATCTGACAAGTGCGTATCATTCATGGTTGAATTCAACATTTTGGCTTGTATAAAATCGAGTTCATTACGCAAAGTTGACTTGCAGGGTAAGGAAATGACTCCTCCTTTATGCAGCTGCAAATTAACAGCTGCATGTGTTGCATATATAACTGAAATATTCGCAGCGATATTAGGGTGTCTGCGTACATCAATAGGCAAACTGTTGATAAATGCACGGAAATCACACAGATCTCGAGACGCTGTTAGAGGTTGTAGTGAGTTTATATGATAGGATTCCCCTACAGAAGAGACTTGGTTATAAATCTCCTTCCACTTTAATTGAAGTGGCGCGAATTTTTCTAAACAATCGACGGAACCTACTGCAAGTTCGCGTAGCTGGTCCAAACCTTGACTTTTTTTATCATACAACAAAGTAAGGTATTCAGTCCATTGTTCAGGTCCTGCCCAGCTGATAAACAGATGCTCTTCAAATATATCAGTTGCAACACTAAGCGTTTTATCTGACTGTAATGCGCTCGCAAGGTCTTGAATACTTTCTGGATAAAATCGATGTGCTAAACATAAGAGTGCTTTGCCGTCAGACCAAGCTGGATATGTAATATCGACTAGTGGTGGAATCAGGAAAAGTTCAATAAAGTTGTGAAGTTCTTTCTGGCACCATGCCAGCACGGTACATGAGTTTGCCATTGTCTACGGAATAACAGTTAGAAGAAGAAAAAGGTTTCCCTCACTTTTATTTTGCTTAATACCTTTTTTAAAAAGAATTTATAATGTTCTTATTTTTTTAATATATTTAAGGAAAGAACAAGAATAAAAAAACTTAAAACAACAGCAGAAATTGACTCAGACCAAAAATAAAAAAAGGGGGTTAGGAGAAAACAAGGTTTCAAAAAGGGGAAACATTTCCTTTATGCTCGTTTTATCAAAAGGAGGATAAAATGACAAAAATTCTTTTTAGAGAAGACGATGTCAACTATTTAAAAGATACATTCAACAATATTAATTTAACAAAAACAGTGTTTTATTTATTTAAAAAATGATTAAAAGAACATTTAGAACTTCTTGAAAGCCTTGGAGGCACCCTTTGCCTTGGTAACCTTGACAACGTTGAAACGAACGGTCTTGGAAAGAGGACGGCACTGACCAATGGTAACAACATCACCACTAAAAAAAAAGGAGGGAAGAAAAGCATTGTCAATATACTTGGATTTCAAAGGCTTGGTGAGCCGCTACCTCACCAACTACCTCATCCGTTATAACAGGAGTAGAATCATCGCAAAGACACGTGACATTCAAGCCACAAAAATAGGGGAAATAATTTAACTTTGCTCATACCAAGCTGCTTTGTCACAACGAACAAAGTAGACTAATACAATAGCGATTTGTCTTTTAATACGTTATGTACTTACTTTTCAATAGCAGAGTTATCGAAAGCGGGGGAAACGTGAGCGGAGATGTTCTTGTGACGCTTCTCGTAACGGTTGTACTTGGGGATATAGTGAAGGTAGTCACGACGGAGAACGAGGGTACGCTTCATCTTGGTAGAGACTACGGTACCTGTAAGGATACGGCCCTGAATGTTGACCTCACCAACGAAAGGACACTTCTTGTCGATGTAGTGACCGATCTTGGCTTCCTTGGGGGTCTTGAAACCATAACCGACCTCCTTGAACCAACGCTTGTTGGCCTTCTTAGAATCCTTAGAGTTCTGGAAGATACCAGCTTGCTTTTGGAAAGCCTTCTCGGTCTAATAGTTATAATGATAATAACAAAAATTTACAAAGCTTGTTAATAAACAAAGTATCTAATATATATAATCGCGTAAAGACAACAAAAACAATTCACAATCTATACATACTTGAATATCCATTTTTTACAATGAGGAAAAGAGGAAGAACAATAGTATTTTAGAAGTTGTGCCTTAATATTTTTTTTTTCAAAAAAAATATTTTTCACAAGTCACAGACACACTGTGATTGGCTGAAGAGTAAGCCACCAACAAAGTGGAAAATTTCCGGCCAATAGAGTTATGTACACAAGAACATTAAAGTATTAAGCGTTTATTATTTCTTCACTCGCCTTTCCACCTTTTTCAATAAAGTATTTTTATAATTTTCATTTACAAAAGCATATAAATTATGCAGATCTTCTACCAAGTTTTTTGCGATATCAAACTTTTTTGATTTACACAAGGCAGTTATAACAATGGTCATTGTAGCATGATCGGGTTCTATGCCATAGCGATCCATTTCGTCTAGATAATGTATCAATTGTGGTATATCCGTCCTTTTCGCCGCATGGTTCATTAGTATTCCAAATGTCTGTTTTGATGGTTCCATTTCCTTTTTTATCAAATCGTTATAAATAATTTTTGCATCTTCTATTTGGTTTCTGTCTAAGAATAATTTAATAAGTGTGTTGTACAGTGATATCGAGCCATTATTGAGTTCTAAATCTGCCATTTCCTTGCAAAGGTGTGTAATTGAGTTCATATCTACAGGTTTGGTATTCTTACAGATGAGATTGATTAGCATAGTGTACATGTATATTAACGTTCTTCCGCTCCTCCGGGATAATGTATGCGTCTTGTAATATGATATTAATGTATCATGGACTGCATACATCCCCAACATATTGTTGGATTTATATAGCGTTCGTGTTAACTGATACAATGCTTCTGAGGAAGGAAATCCTCCATCCTCTAACAGCTTTAGAAATAATGACAAGGCTTCATTTCCCCTTCCTTGTATTGAAAGTTTTAAAATGGCAATAGACGGTTCGGCAGGGCGACAATCTGCATGTATACTTTCAAATTTTTTTGTAGACATGGGGGATAAATTATAAAGGGAACGAGTGGCATGGTATTTTGCTAATTGGAGTATTTGGTATTGCGGTGAATATACTGGAGTTACAGATAGTAAAAAGCGTCGACTGAATATGGAAGTGCATTGTAATATAAATCGACCGTTGACATTTCGCATATTTTGTTGACAAGGACTCAACAATAGCCAGCTTTTTTTATTATGATTTCTTGTTTTTTTACACAAACCAAGTCAAGCCAGGAGTGACGTGTTCTCGTTTTCAAGCCCAGTTTTACACCAATCGAGTGCATGTCTTGAACTTTCTCTCTCTCTTATAAAACAAAATGTCTTTTGTGCTAAATATCTAATTTTGCTTGCTATATAGTGTATAGTTTCAAAGTGAAGTACACATAAAATAAAGTCTTATTAACCCAATTCAACTGTGTATAAACTAAGCTGAAATACAAGTTTTTAGTTTACCTTCAGTGATTTTATGGTTGATAATGGCATTACTACCCAAGAGCTATGACTACGTGTTAGGTGTATAATTTTTGAGTAGTCGATCAGTCCGATCGTATATTCGTCCTTCATGCCTCTTCTTTTTGCTTTTGCTTTTGTTTTTTTGAATACATGTATATTTATATATACCTGTGCTTAATATTGCACCTTACATAGTGTTCTTTGTTTTTCAATTTATTGATCCCAACTATATCACACCCAGCCTCAACAAAGAATTTGCTAATTACCACATATATTTATTATTATTATTTGCAATTCTTTAATCACATTTCTGTGAACATAGCAATCCTCCAATTGATCTAGAGATAGTAATCGGCATTTGCTACCTTGCACTGGTTCTTAGATCTATTATTCCAAAAATATCAATAGATTGGTTTCTGCTTGAACCCAGGATCTTTTCTACGTCGCTGTTACTCAAAGGAATTTATATAGCCATTATACACTACATCTTTGCTAGGGAGTTCAAAAGACCACAGATTTATTCTACTTCTTAGAGTTTTCAAAGATATTCTAATTTTGGTGCGGTCTTTAAGTTAAACTAAGTGAAAATTCTACCTCTCGTTTGTAGAAATCTTCTTTTATTACCATAATACACCTTCTGTTGCAAAGTACTATGTTTTTATTATCTTTCTTACAATTATAAAGACTATGAACGAATATTTAATATGGTCATGTCCATAGAGATCACTGCCTTTGATGACATATAGACTTGATATTTTTAATAAAAACATGTCAATTTCTTCCAAGCTAGCAAGTACTTTTGCTTTAAAATCTTTATCCGAAGTATAGAAGAGGACTTCCCCTAAGCGAGATGCCATCGCTGTTGTTGCTAGGATTGTTCTAACAAGATCTGTAACTTTCCTAGGCTTAATGACTAAATCCAATTATAAATGACACTTGAAAAATGGTATAAAAACTATGGTTGTAAAATATATAATTACGTCACTGGGGCCGGGAAAATATAATACATCCATATATAATGTAACAACTATCAAACTGTCCATGACAACCCGTAAAAACCAACCTTGTACATTCATGGGTTTCTTATTATTTTTCTTGTAATTAAATTTCAATTTGATTATCTTGGCAACGAATTTTTGTAACAGATCTTTTTACTCTTCAATATCCCTGGGATAAGGCTGGAGTCTAGAGAGATGAACGTTAATCTTTTTTACGTCGGAGTGGTAAATATAGGATGATTGCCATAAATCTAATTTACACCGCTCCGTTTTATGTGACAAAAAAGGAAGAAGCTATTTATTATATCCAAAAATAACAATAGAACTTATTGGGCTAAGTGTAATTATATTAAAAAAGACTCGAATCTAGACGAGGATCATTTCCAAGACATTATTTACGCATACTATTTTTGATTTTTGCGACTCTAGCGTTTCCACAAAAAAAAACGCTTTTCCAAAATAATTTACAAAGTGGCCCAGATAAACAATATCACGTTTTTCATTCTTGTCTACTTTGGTTTAAGCTACACTTATTTTAATAGAGAATTCTCGTAAAAAAAAAAAAAAAAAAA
>VCJA01003103.1:1631-11970 GCA_024139275.1 Backusella macrospora
ATATGTTTCGGAAAGAGAAAACCGCTTTCTCACTTGCCTTTTTTTTTCTCCTCCTTTTTCTTTCTCTCTTTTTCTTTTATCTTTACTTTTTTATTCAAGTATATACACGCGTTCAACTATGACACAAGAAGATGAGAATCAAACATGCAAGGTCACACCAACAGTGACTGAGTTTTACAAGCAAAAGAATATCTTGATGACAGGTGTAACTGGATTTATTGGAAAAGCCCTACTTTATAAGCTGATCAAAACACTTGGCCAAGACCTAGGTCAAGTTTATCTATTAATGAGAAGTGGTGGAGGAAGTAATAAAAGAACAAAGATTGGGAGTCCGATAGATCGTTTAAAAAATGAGATATTAAACAACAAGGTATTTGAAGAAAAAAAAAAAGGTTTTGATTTATATATATAACCTGACGAATATACACAGGCATTTATTCTTTTAAGACGAAAAATGGGAAATGAGTTATTTGATTCGATTATAGAAACAAAAATAAAACCAATTAGTGGAAATTTGATTTCACCCGACCTGTCGTTGAGTGATCGAGACGTGGTGACGGATCAGGTCAATATCGTCATACATTGCGCCGCTACATTGGATTATAATGAAAGATTGGATTTGGCTTTGGAAGTGAGTAATATATCAGAATATTAAAAAAGAGGGGAAAGTTGCTGATATATTTAGAATAATAGACAAATACGTTGGGCACGTTGAGAATGATTGATTTAGCAGACGAGTGTAAAAATATGGGTAAACCTTTTATTTTATTAATTTAATTTAATTTAAAAATTAAGGGGGGGAAAAAGATCCAGGTCAAAAAAAAAACACAAATAACGAACCTTGTTTTTTCTTTCTTTTCTTTTTTCTTTTAAATATATATATATAGAGGCATTTGTTTATCTATCATTAGCCTATCTCGATCCTCATTTATCAGATGGACATATACAGGAACGAGTTTATCCCATGTACGATGATCCGGAACGACTTCTGAATGAAATTGTAAATCTAGAACTAGACGATATTCCTAAAATGACACAACGTATATTAGAACACTATCCAAATACATATACATTTACAAAAGCACTAACAGAACATTTGATTTTGAGACGGGCTGATTCAAATCGTATTGAACAGATACAAGGTGGAAAACCTCAATTTCCTATTGCTATTGTTCGAGCTACACAAGTCGGGGCTGGTGTATATGAACCCTTACCAGGCTGGGTAATTAGATAAATCGCGTATATATGTATATATAAAAATTGTTAATTGATTTATTTGTATATATCTATATCTTATAAAAAGGTGGATGGTGTGACGGGTACAAATAGTACGCTATTTTTGATGGGTAAAGGAGTCCAAGTATTTCCAGTAGATATGCCAACTCCAGCAATAGCAGACATTGTACCTGTCGATTTTTTAGTACGTATCATTCTTTCCTGTGCCAATGTTTTAAAGAATCCAGGACAGCGATTTATGTTACCATACAATGAAATATTGGAACCTGGTGTAGACATCAATGTACCAGAAGTAGAATATTTCCCCATCATTTATCAAGTAACAGGAAAAATAATTTCATCTTCATCACTGGAAAAGGCTATTGATTGGAAATCAATTTATAAAATTATATTATTCTATTGGAACCGTACCAATCCTAAATTGGATTTACCGAACCCAAACGATTACTTTGGTTCAAATCGATCACTGTTCAAGGCAAAATTTTTCATAAAGTATTCTTTATTTTCAAACAAAGCTAATCCGGCAAACCAAACAATCGAACTGGCATCAAAAGTAGTGGAAGCCATGCATCCATTTTTACGACACGAATATCAATTTGATCATCAGAACCTACTGTTACTGGAAAACCAATTACGAGACGACAAAGAGTTTGGACTCGACCCTTATTTCAATGTAGACTGGATGGAATACATCACAAACTATTGCTTTGGTCTTCATTCATGCAGTAGTGATGATCCTGATTTGAGAAATATCAATGTGGCAAAGGGTTGGACATGTGCCCTCTACTCAAAACGACATGAGCCAGCACCCGCCATCCTGGACAAGCAGATCGAATCCATCGTATTCAGTATATCAGACATTTATAAACGAACACAACGTATGTTGGAAGAACTGGTCTTATCTTTGGAAAATCCGAGTAGGGAAGTAAAAGATAAGAAGAAAATGGAAGAATGGGTCAATGATTTTGATGCCAGTCTGGATGATTGGTGTCACCAAGATGAGAGTCTGATCGAGGAAAGCAAACATATTATAAATCTGGGTCATTGGCTTGACAGATCAGAAAGCCATGAGGAACATGTTACGGTTGAAGTTTTAAATGATAAGAGAGTGGGCGAAGCCATTCGACAGGTAAGACGAAATACATGGAGTAGAAGGTCATATATACGAGTGATATTAATGAAAGATGTATATATAGATTGTAGAAACTTCAGGTGTACCCCAAAAGACAGTTGTCAGTGAAGCATTAAAAATACTTCAACGCATGAGAGAACGTACAGAACTTTATTACATCTGGTCAGCTGGTGCCCTCTTGGACACATTGTTTAAACGTTTATTTGATACAATCCGTATAAACGAAAGTAATATCAATCATTTAAAGGAACAATTACATGGGAAACATGTTGTTTATGCTCCTGTTTCAAAGACAATGATGGATCCATTATTATTATGGTATGTATGTCTACGTTATGATTTACCTGTACCTGCTCTTGTTTGTGATGAAGGTAGGTTTTTATATATATACATATTAAAGAAAAAAAGACACACAATGATTTTATTAACTCATTTATACCTTCTTCTTTTTTTTAAGCATTGGCATTGCTAGGTCCAATTTCAGATATACTTCGTATTGCTGGGGCTTATTTCGTACGCAGAAATAGATTAACCCGCTCACCTTTGAATACCGCGGTGACTGCTGCCTATACTCAAGTAATGGTGAGAGAACATGGTGCTATATCTTTCATGATAGAAAAGGCACGGTCCCGTACTGGTAGAGTCCAAAAAGCCTATCATGATGGTTTGATCAATATGGTGATTGATGGTACCGTTAAAAAGAAATATGAAAAAGAAGATGAAAGAAGTACATCAGATACTTTTATTACAACAGAAAAGCCAACTGTTATTGTACCAGTCAATATCACATATGAAAGAATTCCCGAACTGAAATCTTTAGTAGCCCAAGTATTAGACCAAAAACCCAGCATAAAATCAGACCAAAACCGAGGCAGATATGGTCGTGCATTTATTGGTTTTGGTCAGTCATTTGATTTAGGAGAAGCTGTCAAAGAAGCAAGTCTATCAGAACAAAAGCGGGCAAGTATGATTCCTGTAAGAGACGAAGATGCTATTGCAGATTTTATTGCTCGTAAAACACAACGTGGTCAGCAACATGCATCTGTTTTGAGTCCAGTGACATTTGTTGCTGCCATTTTATTATTTGGGCGATCTCTCGGTGGTATATCAGTTAAAGATATCTATAAGCACATGTCTTGGCTTCGTGATGAAATTTCAACTAAAAATATCAATTTGGATTGGCATGCTGATGAAGAAGTATCCACAATTGTCTCGTATTCATTTAAACTGTTGGATGCTAGTGAAAATCTTACAGTAGATGGAAAGCGTATAACACCCCAAACTGTAGTGGGCGTAGTGGATCATGTAGATAATGTTATGTGTCTTTCCTATAGTGCAAGTCAATTAATCGAAATCTTCCTACCTGAATCATTACTCTCGATAGTGTATCTCTCTATAAAAGGAAAGATAACTCGAAATGAACTTTTATACAAGTTTACTTTTTTGGTACGGTTATTCAAGCATGAGTTTATCTACCCCTGGAAGAGAGAAGAAACCTTTGGAAAACTGGTGGAATGGTTCACTAAGAAAAAACTCTTGGTTGTAGATAAAGACGATAATGAAGTATATGAACGTGCGGTGAGTTTAAAAAACAATCAAGAAGAATATACTCGTGTCTGTCTATTGGCTTCATTGATATACCCTACATTGGATGCTTACTGGGTGACCTCATGCTCTCTATCTGTTCTCTGTAATTTACCATTTATGCCACGTAAAATCGTTCCTCTCCTATCTCAATGGATTGCTGCGCATCTAATAGCTGGAAGAAGAACATGTTATCGCGAAGTATTATCGACTGAAGCTAGCCAAAATGCTCTGGATAATCTTTTGGCGATTGGATTCATTGATGCTGTTCATCCAAAAGAAAAATTATCTCCCGATGCCCAAATATTGCTTTTAGAATTAGGTGTAGTAACCAACGAAGACTTGGTAATGGTATCAGATAGAAAAAATAAAGACTTGGAAGAAGAAGAAGAGGAAGAAAGTTTTGAGGTAAGAGGGTATATAGAATTCTTTGGGGGGAAAAATAAATTACGACTATACTTAACACCCATAATCGTACTTGTCCCCCCCCCCTTTTTTTTTTCTCCCTCCCTCTTTTAGAATGAAGACGAGAATTGTTTATCCAAGCTAAAGGATGTTGCTTCTCTCTGTCATGAAATCGAAAAATACCGTTATGATCAAGTGAATCTACCTTATAATTCTCAAGTTTTTGAAAAATGTCAGAGTCAAATCAAATCTATTTTAAGATTAGAAAAGAGTTTTGCAAAACAACGTGGTATCCAGCTTCCAAGGGAGGAAGACCAAATGATTCAGTTAGTTTATTCACTAAAGGTTGCAATCAATGCACCTGTAGAAGATGATCTTGAAAAGCGAACTAGAAGAATCTCTCAAGCATATAACCTATAATATAGACATATACCTTTTTTGTATATTTCAATTATAATATAGATATATACCGTCAAATGATGAAATATACCTATTTATTTTTATCCAGCATTTAATTAAATCTGTTGAACATTCAATTTATATGAGCATAGATAAATATTTGCCAATCATGATGACACGTTTAATATATTAAAGTAACTCGTAAACCTTTTTTTTTCAACAAGGTGAAAATGTGCAA
This sequence comes from Backusella macrospora, assembly GCA_024139275.1. Lineage (NCBI taxonomy): Eukaryota > Fungi > Mucoromycota > Mucoromycetes > Mucorales > Backusellaceae > Backusella > Backusella macrospora. The sequence continues at coordinate 6,626 of VCJA01003103.1, forward strand.
CCAACTATAATACATATTTTGATATTTGTAGAATACCGAGATGTTTCATTTATTTATTTCTTTAATGAGAATGGTCTGTAGCACACATTCAATCCTTTGTAAACACCTTGTTCAAGGAATACATCGCTGGAACTAAAACCCACAGTGGCATGTGGCCAGAATGACTAGTAAAAAAAGAAAGATGATTGTAATATTTAGTTTTTTGTATAATTTAATTATTTTTTTAACTACTACACTTACTTGAGGATCAAATAAAGCAGTATTTCCACCTTGCTTTACATAGAGTTTGAAAATAGCCTCTCTGATTTTGACAAGGTTTGACGCGCGAACAATAATCTGATAGACAAGCTTTCTAACACCTGAAATCACAACATCTTCTTTACCCAAACAAACCACTTCAATTACAGTTCCTTGGATATTATGTGCTAACGCGATTTTGTTGATATCACCAATAGTTACATTTCCATATTTTAAGAGAACACCATATTCAGGAGGAGAAATAACAGTAATGTGGGATTCACCTAAAAAAATAAATAAATAAGTATTATGGAAAGCTCTTTTTTTTAAGAAAAAAAAGAAAAGAAAAAATACCTCTTGTTAACAATGGTTCGTTTGTTGAGTTTAATGCGTTGAATACAGGTTCGACATACTGAAAATCAAGTTTCATTCCTAACCAAGAGGAATCGCCATCGATATGAGTTTCGAATTGTAATTTGTGAGCATTAAGAAATTTTTTTGATAAAGGTAAACTGGGACCTATAAATGGAGGTGGAAAGCTTAATGACAATGGATGAAGAAGAAGAAAAATAAATGCAAAGTAACTTACCCTGCCAAGGTAAACCCAAAGGAGTAGTATGATAAGACTGATAAGCAGCTAGTTGGCCGGGATAGTAATCAACAAGTTGTGCGCTTGCAATTACTGCAAAAAGAGATAGAATCAAAAGTCCGATGACCATTATGTTGAAATTGTAAAAGATCCACTGATATTGTTTTTATGTTCTAAAAAATTCTGCATTACTTATAGGCAAAAAAAAAAGGCGCGTACTTTGAAAAACAAATTGCATTTAGCCAATAGAAAAAAAGAGTTGGCGCATAACCATGATGGAGTAGTTCTTGTCATTTTAAATTAGAATAAAAGAATGGCTAGAAACAACTAGAGTACACGTTTCTCCTCTTATAATGATCCTATATTACCTTTATATGATTTTTTTTTGTTGTTGTTGTCATTTATTATCTGGTGTAGTGGAAAAGGGGAGCGTCGTCAAATGCGCCAAATTAGAAAGATTACCAGAAGCCCCATTAAATTTTCACATATTAAAGTGATTTTAGAACGTCAAGTTTTGTCCATTTGGTTTTATTCTTTTCCTTGTTTAAAAAAAGAGAGATAAAAGAGCTTTTTATAGGAAAAAACACTTATATAGAAAGAAATACCATCTTTATCATAGAAGTGTAGTAAATATATTATATTCTGAAAAATGTAACATGGATGAACTGGGCGTAAATGGAGAGTCAGCACTTTATAATCTTATGATAGTGTCTTTTTGAAAATATTCGATATGTTTTTTTTTTAAAAAAAAAAGGCGTGAGTTATTGAATATAAAATGATCTGATCTACTTCTTAATACCAAAAATATATAATGAACCATTGAGGGATTCACACCTTTAATGACCCTCTTCTTCCCTATAAAAACGGTAATAAGCCTTTTTTTTTTTTAAGTGATAGATCGTAAGTGAAGTAAAAATGGGTTTGATATATCAAAATCGCCTATATATAGCACTAATAGTAATAATAAAAATGTAGATCCATATAACATCCTCTTTAATACATGTGGTGAAACAATCATCTAATTTCGCTAATTTACCGAGGGACAGCTGTACTATTATTGCCGTTCTTTGGGTTTCTTTTAATCATTTTTATTGGGACAGCTGATGTATAATTCAATTATGTTAGACAGAGGAGGCCATTTGTGATACGAGTTATACAAGAGATTTTGGATACAATTACAATGATGAATCTTGGTATCCTTTTATTCAGTAACGCATATTGAAATCTTGTACCATTCATCCATATTCTCAAGTACATACTTAATAAATCACAAAGAAAAGAAAAAAGGAGAGGTATTCATTTGCTTATATCAAGGTTTGTTTAAAAATAGTAGCAGTAGGGTAACATACAGATTTTTTTTGCTATTTCTTTCAAAAGATGTACAATATATATAATGGTATTAATAAATAAATAAGGGCAATAAAGAATAAAACGCATAAAAGTAAGAGTTGAGAGCTAAAATTAGTAAGGTGTAGAGTTTCTCCCTCTTATTTACAACTAAACGCAACCTGACGGGAATTGACTCTATGACATTCTCAATCCTTCCTTGGCGGATTTCTCTCCAGGTGTTTTTAGCGATTTTTTTAAAGATGCCAAATAAAGCCATATGTATATATTGATTTATACAACGGATATAAATAATTTATTCATCATTAAACTAATGCAACATCAAATTGCATTCGCATTGTTGATTCTCTATCTAAATTACCAACGATATCAGGGCCCGCCTTTGTAGGTTTGTAAGTAATGGTATAAAATGAAGCCGGGAAAAGACGAATTGAGCTGGTTGGCTCACCATATTGTTCAATTTCTCCATTTTTCCATCTAATAATATGGTCGTCTAAAAAGGTACCCCAACCTAGCAAATGCCATATCGTATCATTTTTTATGGAAAGATCTTTTGGTGAAGAATTAATAAGACCATTGATACAAGGCATTCTATGATCACTTGCTTTCAATTCCTTGGTTGTCAGTTCATCTAATGTACGAGTCAAATAAGGTGACATATTTTCGTTTGCAACTACAAAAGTATCCTTTATAAGAAAAATAAAAACACACAACGTATCCATCTATCTATATATTAACAAAAGTCTTACCATAGAAGGTAGTAACAATCTCCTTATCCGAGAGTGTACCTGGTCTATAAATCACTATCGCTCCATACAATCCTGCATATCTACCAAATAATAGGTTATATAATCAACATTATGAATGTGTTCAATAAAATAAAATAAAAATAAATATTCGGTTTACTTTACATATCACTTTCTTTGACATGGGAATGATAACCCCACACAATCGAATTACCATCGTTTGGACCTGGGCCCGCACGAGGCAGAATTTTCCAAGTATAAGTGTAGGTTTTATTAGGTGGCACAATGGCATGCTCATATCCATCTTTAAATACAGCACCTTCCATTTCGAATTCATAAAAAACTCCCTAAAAAACAATAATAATAACAGCAATATATTTAATAAACAGTAAAATGATGAAGTTAAAATTGACTTTACATGTGGATGTAACGTAAAAGGATAATTGGCTCTATTCCAGAGGTGTACATGAATGGTATCACCTACCTCTGCTCTCAAGATAGGTCCCATATGACCCTGCCATAAAAACTTTTGTTTCTTCTCTTTATAGCTTTTATCAGAATATTCATTGTATATCGCCTTGTAATACCGCTTGCCTAAAAAAAGAGACAGGGTTAGCTTACTTGTCCCTTTATTCTATTATTGGTCCCAGCTGTTTTACTTTTGCCGTAATTCCAGATTACTTCGTCAATTGCAACATAATAAACTCTGTCTATTCCAGTAGATTCCTGGTAAAGTTCTTTTTGCAAGGATTCAAAATAGTTGTCGATTGAATAGACAAGCCCAATAAAACAATAAACTAGTAATAAAAAAACAAACTTCATAAAGTAAAAGAAAGAGGAGACAATATAAAAAAAAAATAGTACCACCTGAACTTTATAAACTCCGGGTTTAGCCTGAAACAAAAACAAAATCACACAAGAACCATTCACCAACCCCACTTCCGCACACGCTCTTCAATTCTTTTACTACTCTTTAAAAAATCTTCAAATGAGAACAAAAATAAACAAATACTGATTTCAGATATAAAAGACTCTTCATTAGCGACTGCACTAAAAAGTTTAAACTTTCTTTCTTTCTTTTCTCTCAACATATATCTTCAAAACATTCATCTTCTGCTATATTCTTCATTTTATTTGTTGAAGTCTCTCTTTTTCTATCCTCCACATTCTTCTAAAACGGTAATAATAGTTGGGAATAATATTACAGGCAATGTAAAGAGTCTTATATAAAACCGATAAAAGATACTCACATTGAAATAAACAAGAGCGTTTTTTTATGAAACACACTATTCCTGTTTTTGTTTTTTGAGTAGATTCAATCAGTTAGATAAGAGACATTGTAACTCTAAATATAAATACTATTTTAAATGTACCATTTACCAAACAACTCACTACATTAAGTGAAGGTTTTGGAGTAAATAAAATAATATTAGCTTGATACACAATCAAATCAATTTAGCGCTTATATTTGCAAGGCATAAACGAATAAGAAACCTGTCTTCAAAGTATATGAATAGATTAATCCAAACTCATAAAATGAAAATAGTCAGCTCTCTGGATTTTTAGAGAGCTCCTTTTAGGCTGTTTTCTTAAGATTTGCAATGACGAGCATTTTGACATATTCAGTAAAAATAAATCGATCCAATCACACATGAGATTTTTGTCTGGGTTTCAAAACATAATCCAAGGCTGATGGCTCGGGATGGAAAAGTGCTGCTTCCCTTTCTAATCACGGTATAATCAATCACAATGGTAAATATCCATCCATCCATCCATCCACCCACCCACTGATTCAATACGCACATCACACTGTCCCCTTTGTTTTATTTCAATATGTTTATTTTTTCATATAAAAAGAAAAAGAAGAATTATATAAAATCCATTATCATTATCGCGTTTTTTTTTTTTCTTACTTGACTTTACCCTGTTGATATATTCTTTTCAATCTTTGTTAAAATGTCTTAATTATTGAACAACAAAATTTAACGTCTTTTTTTATATTTTTCAATAATAATAATGAAATAATATAGTCAAAGGGTACCAGTTCTTTCGGAAAGCGTCACACCAAGTCTCACACACTCTGCAGACGTTGCGGCAACCGCTCCTTCCACAAGCAAAAGAAGACTTGTGCCCAGTGTGGCTACCCCGCCGCTAAGATCAGATCTTTCAACTGGTCCGAAAAGGGTCAGAGAAGAAAGACCACCGGTACTGGTCGTATGTCTCACTTGAGAGACGTCCAACGTCGCTTCAAGAACGGTTTCCGTGAGGGTAAGTGATAGTGATATTGATTCAAAGATATATAATATCACTTAACTGTATGCTAAATGATTACTCTCTTAAACAGGTACCCAAGCCAAGAAGCAGGTTGCTGCCTCTGCTTAGATACAACAACACAATTTATATATATATATATATATATATATATA
>VCJA01003124.1:5912-21842 GCA_024139275.1 Backusella macrospora
TAAAGCATAAACAAGCAAAAGTGAATAATATATATAAAACGTAATAAAAGAAGGAGAAAGTAAAATAGTAACTAATAAATGATACAAAATAAAATTAGATTAGAGATAAGTAAATAAAAACCAATGTTAAACAGAGGCAATAACAGATGCTGCATCAGAAGAAGTTGCAGTAGGCCCAGGATCAATACTGGTAGTAGTACCAGTGGTTGTTGGGTCGGTAGTAGAATCTGTAGTTGTAGGAGTAATAGTAGCACCAGTGGTAGTGTCGATAGTAGTAGTCGTCGTCTCGATAGTAGTAGTAGCATTTGAAAGTAAAGTAGTAGAAGTAATAACACTTGCTGTAGTTGATACAGGAGTCAAAGTAGTCGTTGTGGTATTGGTAGAGTTTGTTCCATTTAATGGAGTCGATGAATTCAGTGGAGTAGTGGTGGTGTTTGGATATGACAAATCTGGCGGAATACGATATATAACTACTGTTTTATCATCTAAGCAAGTGGTTTGATTATCAAAGGCAGTTATATCAACAGCTCCAAATGCGAAACATTGACAATAATAATCATAGTAAGTAGGATTTTCACTAAAATTAAAAAGTGATTCTCCAAACACAGTCAACGTCAAAGGCACACCGTCCTCATGATAAATGATGTCGCCGGTAGTATAGGCACCATCAACAAGAGTCACCACGGTTTGGCTCAAAGAAATGGTAAGATAAGGATCATACACTGCACCTAATGCGGCAAAGACATCTACTTCGGTGATGGGCCAATTGGTAAATGTGGCAGTCTGTCCGGGCTGAATCGTTGCTGGTGTATCTGGTGTGAAATTCAAGACACCGAGTGATACTGCCTGACCAGGAGTAGCGGGGTTACAGAAAACGGTATAGTTTGTGGTGGCTTGAACATTAACAATGGCAAAGGGAGTATCCAATGGGTTATAAATCTCAAGGGTGGCAGATGCGGTGGTACCAATTCCATTCACGTCTGCAGCGATACTTCGAACTAGATTTGCTTGGATACCTTGCATCTTTGTTGCCAACGTAACCTGTTCTAAGCCAAGTTGAAGTGAAGGGATGTCAGTTGATGTCTTTGAACCTTGGATGGTTAGATCCACCTCCTGGTTAGTCAAATAATCAGATAAAATAGTCCCAATGACTGCCTGATCGGTAGATCCTTCACCAAGATGTAAGACGACTGGATATGACTGTGCACCAGGTGCAATGGTAAGATCGTTCAAGTAGGCTTTACCAATGATCGAACTGGCCGAGCCCAAGGCAACATCGAAATTAATTGTACCGAGAGTAATGGTGATTTGAGAAGGATTAGTAAGTTGTACAGAAAGTTGAACGATAATATAATCTGTGGTGGCACCGGTAACAACCAATTGTTCAATGGTAGCAGCACCATTAAAATCAGCAAAGCCTAAATGTCAGAGTAAAATGATATCAGTATGCTTTTGTTTGTTAAATAATAATGATAGTAAAATATCTCATATATTACCTCCCAAACTGGTATCAACATTGAAAGCAATATTAGGCAAAGTCAGAGTTCCAACAGCAGTATCAGCAATCGCGTTGGATGTACCTTCCAAACCAAATGAAACATTCGGTGACAAGGTCAAAAGGGCAACAAACTGTGAGAACAGATCATCATTCTTAACCTCAAATGGTACATCATTAAACTGAGTAGTAATCAATCCAGTAGAATCAGTCGTAGCAGCATTATCTGGTACATCCAGAGTGGCAATCGTCACACCGCCATAGGTAGCAGCCACATTCATATTTAATTCACTGACAGTAAGAGGGAAACCAAATGGATTTTGAATTTGAGCCTTTACATTTTTAGAACTAGTAGGTGGTGCCCAAGCGTCTTTTGTAAAATCAATCTCCATATCAAGTAAATTGATACTGGTAATGAGAGTCAAGTTGGAAGTAGGTCCGGGCAAGATCACATTATCAATTGAAAGTGCCTTGAAGGCAGCATTAAGCCAGCTGACTTCACCATCAGGTCCAGAACCAGAAACACCTTTGACAGTAAGTGAACTACTCTTTCCAGAAAGATAATTTCCAAAAACCTCGGTGAGAGCGGCAATACCTTCAGTCGATGTCTGTGTGACTAAACGACCTACCATTTCAATATTGGCAGTTCCCTGTGCAGGGAAAACGGCGGCACCATTGGATGCAAGGGGTCCTAAGTCAATACCGTTAAAGTAGTTTTCAAAACCGGCACCAGACAGATCGAAACCCACTTGGCTAGGATTTTTAATAACAGTTTCGGCAGTTAAAGAAATACCACCGGCTGGATCATTTGAAGGAAGGTTGAAAGAAGTAATAGTAACATCATTCTTAAAACCTTGGGCGCCGGCCAAAGTGACAAGCTTCTCCAAGGCAATGGTGTTAAATGTATAACCGAGAGCATTGACGCTAACATCATTACTAGTGATATCCCACTCAAAGCTATCTGCATTGATCAAATAAGCAGCAAAGTTACCCATAGCAGTACCATCAACTACACTAAATTGACCAGTAACATCAAAGGTGCCACCCACATCAGCTTTGGCTTCAATAGTAGCCATAGTAACCGTACCAAGTACACTTCCCTGCCATCTAACCGTAAGAGGAGTAGGGAAGCTGATGGTAGAATCTATAGGTCCCGTATTGGCGATACTACCTTTTAGCTGAACAGCAAAACCAGTGTTGGTAGGTGATGACAAGGTAACACTGTCAAACGAAAGCACCGATCCATCAACGATCTGCTGAACAATAGGTTGACCCACGATTGGAATCAATTGAAGTACAGAATCATCTGCAGAAACTGCCACATCAGCTTGGGAAAAGGACAGATCAGTGAAGTATTGACCAATAGTAATACCAGATGTCAGTGATAGGTCTACCTTGAGTGCTTTCATTGCTTCCAATGTGAATTCAGAAATATTAAAGCCGCTGAATAGACTAGACGTGGCTGCAACATTGTCTGCACCTTCCACTTGGAGACCGCCTAATTCAAAGAGAGCATCCAGAGGTTGGGTATCCAAACTGGCAGCGACAGCAAGTTGACGAATCAACAAGGCAATAACAGAAGGATCAAAGTTAAACGTCATACTAAGATCGCCTGATTGTGCAGTTGATTTTCCAGAAACAACAATTGGACTACTACTAATATCCTGGTCAATATTACCAAGAGGTAACCCGTTGAAAGTGGCAGCAGAGACTACCTTTGTCACAGACAAACCAGCAGAGAAAGGATCATCAATGATAACCTTGACAGCAACAGTACCACTGGCAATACTATCAGTAAGAACACTGATCGAAGCACCTTGGATAATGGCGGTAGTAAGACCTGGAAGGGTAGATTGAAGCGTGATGGCACCAAAGGCCTCAGCAAGAGAAATAATATTAGTGGAGTTTGTATAACCACTAATATCTAGACTGTTTTCTTGTCCCATAACAAAGGTACTCAATAAGTTCATACCTACATCAGATCCATTAGGATCAAAGGTAGAGGTAGCCGCTATAGTGTTACTGCCACGGGCTAAAGTAAGGTTGGACAAAGTGACAATGCCTAATTGGATACCACTTGCTCCCATTGTAAAACTAACATCACCAGCAGAGATACTAAAGTCAGAGGGATTGGTTAGACTAACACTAATAGCAAGCTGCAAAGCATCCGTCGCTCCACCCGTCACATCAATGGAATTTATCACAGTGGCAGTGCTATTCAAGAAACTCAAACCAACAAGAGAAGTAGGAACATCAAAGGAGATGTTATTCAGACTGATGGCACCAATAGGAGTGATAGCATTGGTCTGTGCGACACCAGCAACCATAAACGTATAATTGGAGGAGGCAGTCAATTCATAAGTGTACTCATTATAAATAGCTTCTTGTCCAGCAATACCATTGAGTAGTACATTATTAAGAGGGAACGTAATAGTACCGCCCGCTTGGTCAGTCACAGCGGGTGTACTTGGTGTGTCAATCACTGCAAAATTAGTTGTTTGTGTACCAGTTGTGTTGATGGCAAGAGTGATATTCTGAGAAAGCGCAGTAACATTTAATGAGAAACCAAAAGGTAATTTGTACGCAGCACTGACACTTGGAGCACCAATGGATGGAGCATATGGAGCTCCCGCATCAAATTTCAAATCCAAAAGGCCTAGACTGACGCCTTGGATAATATTCAAAGGTGCATCGGCTACCAAAGCAACATTGAGATCCACCGTCTTGAAACCCTCGGACAACCATGTAACTGGACTCACACCGTCAGGTGCACACGAAATACCAACCGCACTGGTATTGGAGACGACACCAGAAACATAATTTGAGAAAAGGGTGCTGACTTTGGCAAGACTGGTAAGATCGGTCTGAGGAATAAGAGTGCCCTTCAAGGTGATGTTGTTAGGTCCTTGGACAAGGTTAACGTCTTCTGCAGCAACAGTACCAAGGTTAACACCGTCATAGCCAACTGCCATAACAATGGTACCTAGTTGTACACCGATTGGAGAAGGGCTGTTGAGAATAGTACCCAATTCCATAAGAATACCACCACCTGGAGCATCTCCGGGAAGCTGGAATGAGTCAATCTTTACATCTGGGAAGCCATTCATACCTATAAACAAACATCATTTGAATACTCTTTATTTTATTTATTTTAATCAAAAAATAAGTTAATAAATACATACCATTCAAGGTTATATCTTTGTTCAAATCTACCGATGCCGTTCTATAATATTGCATATGATTAAAATAAATGGTATTACATGCATTATCTTCATCTATTTACCTTGAAAGAGCAGAAATAGAAAGTTTACCTTTCAAAGTCCATTTGAATTCATTTACAGCCAACAGGACTTTTGTAAATTCAGTAAATGCATCCACATCACGGACCAAAAAAGGTGTGACAGCATTCAATGTACCATGGCCACCACCTATAGTACTTTGATTATAGAAATAAATATCACCAAGATAGGACTCATTGAAGTACACATTGACTGGATTATGAAATTTAATGGTAGCAGAAAAGGGGCCCGTATTTGACAATGAACTTTGTAAGTTCATATAAAATGTAGTATTGAGATCGTCTCCATTTCGCTTGGCGTAGACTTCTCCATTGAGGTCTCCAGGTTTGGAAAATGTGATGTCGGCAGCATGGACAGTGATATTGGACTGGTTTAATAAGGATTGAGCAATCTTGGGGAAAATAACATAGAGAGCAAGTACAACCACAACGACAACAATGATGACAGTGGAAATACCACAGAATATCAGGTATTTTTTGTTTTTGTAAAGGGGGCGTTTTTTGGGAGGTGGCTGTTTTTCGGTGTATTCTTCCATGATATCATTGTCTGTAGCTCTTTGTTCATGGTGATAATGCTCCCCTTCCGTCACCACTTGGTGATCGACTGTGTGATTCATTAGGAAGAGATATATTTATATAAAAAGGTTATATTTTTTATAAATAAGAAAAAAATAACTAAATAAAGGAGTGTAGATATTTCTCAAAAAAAAAATTGGTTAACAAGCAATAGCTCGTTTCTTTTCTCTTTTTTTTCTTTGTTTCTTCGATTTTTTTTTTTGTATCTTCGTTTTTTTTTTTACTCCAATACTTATATGTTATATTGATTATTGTATAACATTCCTATTTAACCTCTTGAGAAAAAAAAAATTACAAGAAATCAGACATATGTAGTTTCAAAAATGCCCATTGTGAATTTTTAATTGGAACATTCGCTAACATCCACTATAGCTGCGCTTCACATATAAGGGTATTTTGGGGAACATGTATACGAAGAAGCATATGTCAATATATATATATTATTCACGTTAATATACTCCTATTTTTATTATTTTTTAATATGATTTTAAAAAGTTGAACATTACCACAAAAATAAAGCACTTTTTTCTTTTTTTTTAATTATTAATATATTTTAGAATCATAAATAAACGCTCTTAAGAATTCACAAGATCTACATATAAATGACAATAATTAAGTTGCAAACTACTAATAAAATATATATTTATGCTAATCAATAACATTTCAGTGGTACTAATCAAATGCAGAAAAAGAAAAAGAAAAAGAAAAAAAGAGGCGACCTTAAAACAAAATTTGTCCTACGCTTTCTACTTTAACATTGTTCAGTGACACCCTATATTTGTTAGAAAAAAAGGGTCGGACAAAAGTTTAATATTATAAACCTGCGCAAACCTTCAAATGGACGTAGAAAATCCTCAAGGATATACAATACTACTTAAGAGTAATTAGAATTTATGATTTTTTTTTCACCTGATATTCTATTTATATTACAGTTATTATAATTAGAAGAGGGAACCCCCCCCCCCTCTCTCTCTTTGATTTTGTGTTTTTGTTCTATATTTCAAGGAAAAGAAAAAACCTCTCTTGATTTATAAGTTATTTCAACTGGAGCCCTTTCATTTATTTTTCTTATAATAACTGAAAACATTTTTAAGTATAGTAAAATCATCTTCATTAACCATAAAAGAAAATTTTCTCATGAGATTCTTTGTTTTTCTTTTTATGTTTCCATATCGTATATAAAAGTATTAGCGCAGTATGGTGAATGTTTGTGTTCTCAAACATATGTAGTCCAATGCTTTTATTACTATATGAGTGCTACGCACTCTAGAAAATTGCCCGGGTTTATCTGGACTTGACTTAGTAATTTGCTTTCATCTTTAAAAAACCTGGTCTACTACTGGCTTATCTTTAATTCCAGTAGAAAAAGCAGTCGAAACTATGGGCAGGTCCAGTTAATTTTCTAGAGTGACAACTACTCCTAGTAATTTTATATGAGGAATTTGTTACTCAAAGTATACATGACTATTTACTCGATTCGTATCAGGCAGTTACTTTATAAAATATTTGAATGTATGCATTTTGAGTATCAATGCTCTTATTCTGGCAAAATGTTTTGAGGCACGTAGCATTTTCTTACTGAATGCGTTTGTGAGACTTAAATTAAGTTATTCGAATCTAAATAAAATAGAAGACTTATGAATCAGTAATACACTTGCTCTAATAGATGGCTTAAACTATTTCAAAACAGCGTATAAAACTCTTTACAAGGAATAATTGAAGAATAATGTTCAATTTTAAAAATTGATTTGTGCATGGTACACTAAAAAACTTATGAAAAAAAGCAAAGTGATGAATGAAGGTTGATTTTTTTTTTTCAAAAAAAAAAGATCACATCAACATTAAGATTAACAACAATATATCTTACTAATGCTGATATCTTATCTAATAGAGTTTGATGATATCAGAAATAAGTATACTATTTTCATTATTATTGCTTTTATTGAAGTGAGTGTGTTAATTTATAGACTTTAGAAGTACACTATAATAATAATTATGAGCCATTCTACGAAACATTTCATTCAGAGGAAATATTTTTTTCTCAACTATTATCTGTATCACGAGTTTTATAATATTGTATGAACCTATCATAGATTATGTACTTGTTGTAATATAATTTATCAATATCATAAAGTGCTTTTCCATCATCATTCCTTGCTTTTTGAATCCCTTCTGAATTCCGTATTTTTATTTCTAGAAAAATGTAAGAAAAAAAAATATATTATCTTTTTTAATTAAACATTAAGATAAAAAAAATACCTGTTCTTGTTTTGTTGTTAACTGTTTAATCGTTTACTTCTTCCCATGATCTATTTGGGTTTACTTTACCTATTATTTGTGCCCTCTACTTAATTTATCTTCTAATATTGTATGTTTTGAAATGACTTTATTATGGCGATATGAATTAATGTACCGAAAGTGAAATATACTTCACTTTCATAAATCTCACTGGAAAGAACATTATTGTTAGAGGCTACACCGAGAATAGAGTTAACCTCATGTATCTTTAAAAAAATAGGGTAGAAAAGGCATAATGAAAATAAAAAGATATATTAAAAATATTAAAGGAAAGGTGACTATATCAAGATATCTCAAAATTCTGGTAAGGATCATTAAGTTTTTTGATTCGATTTCAGTCCCTACTATTTATTATTATAGTTTGAAATATCCAAGTCAATTAGTGCTTTTAATTTTTGTCCTGAGATGCCTCAGTATAGCGCAGCTTTTGAAAGTAAAAAAAAAAGTAGAAGACTCAAAAGAAAAATAGTGAGCTGTTATCAAAATGCTATCGATAATATGTTTGAAGTTTCAGATAGAGAGAGAGAGAGAGAGAGAGAGAGAGATTTGGAAAGATTAAATAAAGAATACGACTTTCAAAATATCATTTCTGTTGATTCTATCTTTTGGGGAAATATCTTTTTGTAATTTCCCATTTTGATTTGTAAAAGCGACTGAGAGATATTACATCCCGCGTTTATTGCATAAATAAATATGCTTAATATATGTTTGTTTTTCTTGAGAAGAGTAAAAACTTAAAGGAGGTGACTGTAAAAAGGAAAGATTTATCTTTATACCTGTGTTTAGTTACATATATATAACGAACTTATTTTAATACAGCTTCCTTCTTCTTTTTTTGGAAATAAAAATAGAAATAGCTCACCTATTAAGTTTATTGAGAGTAAAGAAGGGGAAGAATACTAAAAATAAATAAGTGGTACACATGTCATATCGTTTCATTAGCTTTTCTTTGTAAAAGGAAGAAAAACAAACATATAACCAGATTAACGGTTTACTTCATTGCAATATGAACAACAACAACAATAACAACAATAATAATAACAACAAAAAGTATTTATCATTCATCTCCAAGATAAAAATAAAAAAAAGAATATTTTATAGTATTTGGAAATGTATATTATTTAGTATAACAAATAAGTTCGTGATTTTATATTTGGTGTCCAGGTTTTTTTTTTCTTTTCTGTATAAAGTTGTACTACATTTATTTTTGATTTGATCTTGATGTATACTTTTTCATAAGCAAGCAAAAGACTATATAAGACTATATTTGATCTGTATTCTTTTCATGATGCATTGTAAATCAGAATAAAATGACAGGTAAAAAAGAGTAAATAAATTATGGAATAGAAAATAAAATAAAAAAAAGCATGCTGGAGCGATATATGCATATCAATTGCAAAAAAAGGGGGGAAGTGAGATAAGTGCAAACTAATCACTTTTTGTGAACCCATTTTAACATCATATTATCATAATAATTAACAAAAATAAACAATGTAATCACGTTTTTTTTTTCTTTTGAAAAAAAGAAAGAGTTGTAATATTTTTTTTAAAAAATAATAATAAGAATAATAAGAATAATACTAGTAGAATGAATAAGAATAAAGAATTATATATATGCATAAAAGGGGGAAAGAGGAATTTATGTTACATGTATATGTTGTTTTTGTGTACGTGTGTATAAAAGAAAATAAAAATAAAAAACGAAAGTGTTGTTTTAAAGTCTATCACGTTGTATGACAGTTCCTTCTTCAATGATTTCATTTAAATGTAGTGAATTTCGAACACGAGGACTGCAAGGTGGAGACGAGGTGGATGGCATATCAAATACCGTTTCTGATCGATTTAGTTCATTGTTATTCTGTTTTTTATGCATTGAAGAAGATTTACGTCGTTCTGGTGAGAAAGCTAGCTTGATTTTTTCTACAAATTTACCACCGCCGCTATTGTGATTAATCCTTCTAATACTGTTACTATTGGTTCTAGTTGCTGTAATAACAATAGGTCCATCATCATTCTCATCTTCAGCATCTGATACTTCCTCTTCTTGTATGCTGCTATTTTGAGGGTATTGATTCATCATTGTGTTATTATTGTTGTCTTCAAATATGATTGTTGCCCGGTGATCTCTTGCATTATTAGATTGGTCTTGTGCTATATATCATATATCTTTTTAGTACTTGTTTTTTTTCCAAATAAAGTAAAAGTATATATCACCCGATAAAGTTATATATCCTTTTTCGACCATATATACTTTTATTCGTTTTATTATTTAGCTATTCACTGCATATAATACTTACGTTCAGAATGCGTAGCTGGTACCTCTGTGGGATGAATTCCTGTAAAGCTTGTAGTGCATGCAATCAAAGTTCTTGATAATGGTAGTTCATTGGAAGAAGAGCCGGAGGAGGAGGAGGATGATAGTGAATGTTGTTGTTGTTGATGTCGTCGTCGTGAATTCGAACGTATCAATGGGTTTGATGAACTGGGTGTTTGATCTTCCACTTGATTGGATTGATGACTTTGGGGCATGACTTCAGTTGTTGTGGCAGTTTTCTTGTTGCAGGTCGATGGCTGCGCTGCAGCACTGATTTTTGAAAGACCGAATTTTTCAATGACCTCTTCTGTTTCAATAGCCACACTTGCATCCAAATCAGAATAGGTACGACAGATAGGACACTGGAAACCAGGATAACTGTCAAAGAGTGGACGGATACACTTAAAGTGATATGAATGTGAACATGGCGCTACAAAGAGTGCTTGAAATGGTGCTAAAGCATATAAACAAATACAGCACTCTTCAACTTCAATCTCGCTACTGTGACACATTGTCACATGGTTTGCGTTTTCCCTCTTGCTGTCGTTATACTCAGCCTCCCCTTCATTATCATCGTCATCGCTTGTTACCATCTCATCTCCCACTCTATTATGATTATGTGCCAAACTTGTCAAGTTACGTAAATTATTATATGCTGACATACTATAAGAGATAGGTCTTGATTGTTGAGGTCGATTGATTTCAAACTTCATCTTGACTGCTCGATAGATTTCTTCCAATCCTCCTTGATAATCTACGCCGAGTTGTATAATGTCTCCATCTCGAATCTCGACTGCTCGGCTTTCTTGATTGGTAGGACTTAAGCGGGTATGATTGATAAATGTACCCGATGATGATTTTGTATCTTTTATTAATACCTTGATTTTTTAAAGAAAGTTGTCAGCTCTTTTTTCTTATATTTTGTACTACAGATACACAAGCTCTTTTTTTTTGTTTCATGTTTTCTTTTTTTACCTTTCCGTCATTACTCAACCAAATCTCACAATGAGTTCTTGAAACGACTTTACTTTTAAAAGATATATGATTTTGAGTAGCAATACGATCGGTAAAACGACCCACTCGAACAACATGACCTGCTTCCAGATCCCGTTCGATAATACTGAATACTAGACTACGACTTGGATTGTCAATATGTGGTACGATCCGAACATGGACTGATTCTAATGCTGCCTGTTGTTGTTGTACGAACGGTTGCTGTTCAATCACAGAGTTACTATTATTATTGCGACTACTTGTGGATCTTCTACCAAATAAATTGGAATTTAAAGATCTTCTAAAAGATGAACTATTATTATTATTTTCGGAACCATTCTGTTGTTGTTGTTCGGTGGTATATTGTGGCACCATAGCTAAACAGATGAAATCGGCCATTTTAAATGAAATCTTTCACTTTATATAATATATATAGATATACAAACAAACAATATAGTTAGCTAGTTAGATAGAGAATAAAGTGAAAGTGAGAGAGAAGAAGAGAAGAAGAGAAGGAAAAATATACAAAAAAAAAGTACTTAAATATGCCTGTACAACTGAGGTTGAAAATTTCCGTATTTGGCTTTTGAAGAAGCTTGTTCTATTTGGTCATGCATCACTTTTTTTTTGTGTGGTGATTCATACTTTTTTTCAGTTTAAGTAGTATACATGAACGGATGTGCAACGTAAAAAAGTATAATATCAAAAAAGCCTGATTTGTACATATTCTGCACTGCTAAAAAAAAAAAAAGCCCAATAAACAAAAATGAACAATAAAAAAAAGCGAAGGAGCCTACTATAATATATTTAACAGATTTATTTATCTATAAATATAATAAAAACTTCAAACATGATTTTACAATACGTTTATAAGTATAAAAGATCCGGGGAAAAAAAAGAAAGAAAGAAAATCGAATGACAAGAGTTAAATATGCACATATCATCCAACTTTGTGTGTTTATTTTTGGAAAGCTTTTTTTTTTTTTGCAAGTTTACGTGTACAACATTACATAAGGTTCTTTTTCTTTCAAAGTGATTTCATCGACTCACTGACGTATTCAAATGTAGTACAGAAAAAATGACGGCATTTTTGGAGGGAGAAGAGAGAGGACTTCGATTGATTTTCAAAAATAAAAAATAAAAACGATAAAGTTGTTTAATACCAGAAAAATATATTTAACAAGAAAATTTTTCTTGAACCAATAATATAAAAGTAGTTTGGCACTAAAAAGTAGATCTCACCTGTTTATATTCACTTAATATATATAGAAAGAAATTGTTAAGGGGTGCGCTAATTTCACTTTCTCCCTTTCCTTTTATTATACTTCCTACTTAGCAAATTTTATATCTGCATGTCAATAAGGAGGGTATAAAAATAAACAACCACTATGTGTACATATATATATATGGGTATAGAGCTTTCTGATTAGTTCATATTTTAGGTACGATAAGTCCTCATTATTTAATTAGAAATGAATGGTTGATAAATTATACTCTATACATTGAAAGAATCCAGCATACATCAATTACGTATTAGAGAAAACACACTATTTTATTTAAGCATGCACAAAATCAATCTATGTATACATGAACAATCAGAAAAAAAAACTCATAGAGAAGTATCTATGATCTGGATCATCTGTTATAACTGATTTTTTTTTTTTATCTAAAAGGATTTCTCAGATTTTGACCAGTTACTGGGAACGAACAGGCTATATACAAAGTGAGTAAGTATCTAAATAATATATATAGAAAAAAAATACAAGGGATAATACTAAGAAAAGTTATTTATAATCCTTCTTTTGAGTACATTTACATAATAAATTCTTATCTTTTAGTGTGTACTTATTTAATAGTAAATCACACAACGTCAAATTACTATATTTTAGCTACTAAATACTCTGTTTGTAATAAGTTAGTTTAAAGTAAAATAAATATTAGACTTCTAGGGTCACTCCTGAGAGAGTATCTTCCGACCATCGTGTCTGCATAGATAAGTATAAAGCATGCATGGCTTTTCTCTTGATATTATATGATTTGAAGAACCACATGGATTGCTGCCGAGAGATATTTTTTTTTGGGAAATATATAGATATTTTATACTATCTAACAAAAAAAAAAGCTTCCATTTATATAGAAGAAGGTCAAGCTGCCTCTAGTACCAAAGAGTTTATAATCCGATTAGAACAATTCTGATTCTGATTATAATAATGACATAAAACAAAGTTGCTTGTTCTTATTATAGCAAATAAACAAAGAACATTTATTGTAAAACCCCATTTATTTATGCATATACTTTTGTTTTCTTAAGAGAAGGGGGAGAAGTAAGAAAATAAAGACAGAAAAAAATATAGGCGTTAATTTATTTCATCACTTTACTGTATTTTTATTGATACGTTAAAATTTATTCAATTTTGAACCGTTTACATAATATTATTGTTTAAGGTTGTAGTTTTTTATTTGTATTTTTCGCTATAATGATGGCTAGAAAAAACATATACTTCTATGATGTCTTGTCATTTGACATAATCATGTTTTATTTCAATGATATTAAATGGTTGGTGCATTTATATACACACAGATTTTTTTTTCATCGGGAGAATATGTAACTTCTTAATGTTTATGATTACTCACAGCGAGTGTACTCTAGTAATTGACTATTGTTTATATACATATTTATTTAAATATTTTCACTTCTTTTCAATAATCAGCGGCTACTTTAGAATTTAATAGATAATGCAATTCTCATAAGTATTTTGTCAAGTGTCGTGATCTCACATTCAACATCAGCATACATACTTCAATAAAGATATTTTTACTTTGATAGGTGAATGACTCAAAAAAGATCACGGGAGTAACCCCCCCCCAGTACATCAATCACTTCATGAATAATGTTACTCCGATGATAGCCTTTTTTGAGCAAAAAGTGGGAAAAAAATCATGTACTTGATCAAATGGTCAATATTTATCTTTTCTGACAAGTACACGAACGGATGTCATGCTTTATTAGGTGAGATACATAAATTGCTTGCATTAAATGTGAGAATAAATATGATTATAAATTCAATGTATAAATTGACCCATATATATACATATATAACGAATTAAAAAATAATGTGTCGTTAATCTCAAAGATGTTTAGGTTGTTTTTTCTTTTGCACATGTAGAAAAAAAAATCCCGTAAAAGCATACACAAAGCCTTTATCCTGTTTCTGGGGTTATTTTTTCGATTTTTTAATATCTGGGATTGATTTTGGTTTTCTTTTATTAATTTTTATCGTTTATTATTGGACATGGTAAAATTGATTTTTTGTATTCCATTTCCGCTTTCGTGGGATAACAGACATTAGATCAGCAGAGTTGCATATCATTCAAGATGCTTCCGTCAAATCTGTGTGTCAGTCAGTTAGTAGTCTAGTTTTTTTAATATAATATCTATTGTTTTTGTCTTATTAAAACGAGGTTAATTTCTTATTTGACATATAATGAAAATCAAATAACAAACTCGCATTCCGTTTAGTTCCTGAAAACTCACTGCAATGGTAACTACTGAGTTCTAACGTTCCTACATCACGTCTTCAAAGAAGAAGAACTTGTAAATCAACCTCAAACAATAGTAATGAATTTGTTTCAAAACCAAATCATTATTATTATATTTATTATATAATCATTCTATCATTTGAGCTTAGAAAAAAGAAAGTTAGGGTATCTCCATTCAAAATTCACAGGGAACTTAATTGTCTGTAAGAGATTATTTATTTAAACAAAGCGGTATAATATGTTTTATATAATAAATTATACTAAATGATTCCCTATAGAATATATAACGATTTACTTCAAGCCTTTATCGAGAAGCATTGCTCTATAGAGACCAATAATAGGGTTTATAATGGGAGGATTTTTTTTTAAATTCTTCGATTGCAGTATCATTTAATTTAACAGACAAAAGTTTAAACATAAACCAAGCCATTCTTTTATATAGAAAAAAACTGAACATGAAAAATAATCTATTTATTGTAATCATTTGTTATTTTTCTCTTCTATCTCTAACAACATATCTAAAAAAGTTTCTATAACACACTCTAGAAAATCACCCGTGGTTAATCGTGGTTACCCGGATTTTTTTACTGAGATTAAAAGTGAGCCAGTGATAGATCATGTTTTTTCAAAGTAAAAGCAATTTATCAAGTCAAGTCCAGACAAGTCCGGGCAATTTTCTAGAGTGACATGCAATTTTTTTTTCATTTATTATAGTGAATGGGTGCTGTTGAACAAAAACTTCTATTCATTATTAAATATAAATTTTATTTGAATGATTCCTTTCTTTCAATTGTTGCATACACTATTCCGGATTTATTTAATATTAGATGGCTACTAGAAACTAATAACCATTTTAGGAAGTTGAAAGGTGGATATACATAATTGTGCCACTTCGTTTTTAGAGAAAGAGGGAAGTAAAATGGCCCTCGTTGTGTGGCACATCATACTTTAGCTTGTTTTTTTTTACTTGTTACATAGCGTACAAGAAATGAGCAAAACGAAAAAAAAGGAAAAGGTAATAAAAGGTCTGGACAGTTTCATTGTAACATAATATGTTTTAGTATTAATTTTTAGATTCAAATTATATATTGTATGAGAAAAATTTTCTTATATTACAACGCAGCAAGACGTAATTCCTCTTTATAAATATACGAAGTTACTTTTGTCCAAACTTGCGAATTGTATAAAAAAAAGGGTATATAAAATTAAATGAAAAACAAATATAAATTTAACTCCGATCAGAAAGAATGGGTGGGTAAGAGTAAAGTATGAATTATAAAAATGTAATGCAAAGGTGTTAAGATCAAATTAGGATTTAACTTAAAATAGAAGTTGAAAATAGTTTTTATTTCCAAAAAAAAAAAAAAAAAAAAAAAAAAAAAAAAAAAAAAAAAAAAAAAAAAAAAAAAATAAAAA
>VCJA01003143.1:10118-24377 GCA_024139275.1 Backusella macrospora
AAACAAAACAATGTTGCGTACAATGTAAATAAATGAATAAACTTGAATACGAGTTGCTGTTGTGTTATAAATATAATAAACTAATTGACTTTTTCTATAGTAAAGCAAAGAATGCTCGTGCTAAGCGTTTCTTGAAGAATCGTGAAGCAAAGGTACATGAAAACCCAAAGACAACATTGCTCTTGAGAGGTTCCACCACAAGCCAGATCATCACCGATGCATTGAAGGATTTGGTAAGCTTGATTATTTTATACATGATTAACGGTGGTATAAAAATTTGCTTTACTTACTGAAAAATACTCTCTCTTTAGTATGCTTTGAAACGTGCAAACGCAGTTTACTTTTCAAAGAAAAACGAGATCAAGCCTTTTGAAGACGAGGAGAAGCTTGAGTTTTTCTCACAAAAGAATGATTCTGCTCTCATGGTAGTTGGTAGCCATTCCAAGAAGAGACCCAATAACCTTACACTTGTTCGTATGTACAATCATCAGTTGTTGGATATGTTTGAACTTGGTATCGATAAAGCACAATCTATGAGCTCTATTCCTGTATGTATAATCAATCAACTGATCAGCTAGTTACTTAGTTACCTAGTTACTTGTATAATATAACTAAATTTACCTATGATATTTTTATAGGGTACTAAATGTTCTTTGGCTATTAAACCTGTAATGGTCTTCAATGGTGATCGTTTCGAATCCGATCCCGCTTACAAGAGCTTAAAGAACTTTTTCCTCGATTTTTTCAATGGAGAATTAACTAGTGCTGTCAATTTGGCTGGTCTTGAGCATGTGATTAGCATAACCGCCACACCAGAAGGTCCCATTCTTTTCCGTAGTTATACCATCAGCTTCAAAAAGAGTGGATCAAAGACACCCCGTGTAGAATTAGAGGAGATGGGTCCCAACTACGACTTCAACCTTAGACGCTCAACACTTGCCAAGCCTGAAGTATGGAAATCAGCTGTTCGTGTACCCATTGAAGTTAAGCCCAAGAAGGCCAAGAATATTGAAGTGGATGAGATGGGTGATAAATATGGTCGTATTCACTTGGGTAAGCAGGATCTTAATAAGATTCAGACCAGAAAGATGAAGGGTTTAAAGAGAGGTGCAGAAGAAAAAGGCGATGAGGCATCAAAAAAACAAAGAGTAGAAGAGAATGAAGATGAAGAATAAATCGTTTAGAAAAAAAACCCCTTCCCCATACACACACAAACACAGACGCAAACCGCACATTTTGTATACGCACTAAAATAAGCAAACAAACAACCAACTTGTAAAATACAGCATTTTGCTTTTTCTTATTATTATTAATGTTAAGAAAATAAAAATTAAAAAAAAAGGATATTATTATTATTTATATTATTAATTATTATGAAAATGGCAATGACAACGGATAAAACATTCAAATTACTCTGATTTCTTTGAATCTGTTAAAACTAGACGATATTTTTTGTATTTTTCACGAACTTCTTCACGAAGAGAAATAGCCCCGAAAACAGCCTGGACACCACTTGCATCAAAGTGATCCACATGATAAAGCTGAGAAGCAGTGTATTCTAAGTTATAATTTAGCTTCCCACTTGCATTAGCTTCGTCCAAATTAGCGTAGTATTGTTCCCAGTCTAAAATAGTACCAACAGGATACCTTTTTGTTGTTGTTGTTAGGATATTGATCATAATAATAATAAAAGACATAAATGGATAAATCAAGCTTACTTTGAGCCTTCTGTTTCATATTTATATATACGAACAGCTGGATTCTGTTCAGGAACAATAGAGGGTGTATTAAAAAGTACATTCTTGACAGAGTATCTTTTGAGTTCTTCAGCTGTCATTGGTACTTCTTCTTCTCCCAAAGCAGCAACACGAGTATAAACATCTTTACCCTTTTCTTGTAAAACGGCAGTCAATTGATCGTCTAAAAATGATAGATATATACTATAAATAATGAATGAATCACCTTAAGGTCCTATTGTTGACTTACAATTGAAATGGCCTGAAAAATGACCAATAATCACATCGGAATAGGTTCCCAGGAGACTATAGTAACTACTGTAGCATACATCTTTAAAGAAATGTTTATCCTTTTTACTATTTGGGGGTACATGCGCACTTTGTCACACATATGTTAGTATTTCAACTGCATACCCAAATCTTAGATAAATAGAAAAAAAGAGAAGAAAAGAAAAGAAAAGAAAAATGGTGGTGTGCTCCTTACATAAGATATATATTGATTTTATCTCTACGGGCCTGTTCCAGTTTGGAATGTATCCAGTCTAAATGAATTTTACCAAAACTACCTTGTACATCGCAATCCTCATCTAAAAGTACGTTCTTCTTAATAAATGCCATTGTGTTTGTGCTGATCACTCGAAGTTTGTTAGGTATAATGTCTTGTTGGTAAAAACCTCCAGTGTTAAAGTCTTGATCAGAGTTCAAGTGATTTGAAGACCAAAGATCAGCAAATTCTTTAAACTGTGGATCGTTTAATTTTACATTGTTGTTATCAAAGACGTCATTGTTTCCTATGACTGGGAACTAATTGAATAAAAGTATACACATATATGTGTTTGTTAGTAGGGTGTATATATATATATACGTTATAGAAATTATTAGCTGTTTATGTACCACACGACCAAATGATTCAGAAAGCTGTTTAACAAGAGTCTTCTGAATGCTGATAACTTGTTCTTTAGTACGAGGAAATTCCTTATCTCGATCCTATACAGCAAATTATATATGCATTTACTATGATATACATTAAAGAATAGTTTGTATTTACTTACATGTCTCGCAGAATCGCCAGTATAGAGTACAAAATCAACATCAGGAGCCTTTTCTTTTAAAAACGCAAAAGTAGCATCGATCTACGATTATATATAAATACATGTGGTTATAATAAAAATAATAATACAAGATGGTTTACCAGGGATTTAGGAGAATCACATTTGGTCCCCAAAGCACCAAATCGACCTGCAGTTCCTTTACTAAGGTCACCGTCTTTTCTATGACAACGGCTTTTAACTGAGGCACCTTCCATATAATAGGGATCGAAATGAAGATCTTTATAAACAAGGTCATTATGGATGTTAATTATATATTTATGATTGTTCAAAATAGACAATAATATGCATATATATATATACTAAAATAATTTAAAGTTGCTGTGTTTTTATTTTTTGTGTACCTGTCAAATGAATAAACTTTCCTGACAGACCCTGAGTTCGTTTATGAAGAGGTACAATCATATTACAGATCACTTGTCCTGTAATGAATATTATACCCACGATCTTTTTACTCGGTCTCATCTTTTTATTTTTTTTATTGTTGTATTTTGTTTATTTAATATGGCTGTAAAGCAAGACAAATATATAAATATATATATATATATATATACGAAGAAAAAAAGGAATTATTATATTAAAGAGAGGAAAAAAGGAAAACATTGCACAGGTTTATCATTATATATACTATTCTTTTCTGTATGTATATATGACAAAAAAAGGAGGAAAGCTGAAGTTCAACAGTGTTGTTATATTTATGAAAACGAGATGTCACCTGTTATCGTGCATTCAGAAGGCATATCTCCTCGTAATGCTAATCAAACTAATAAAAGTATTAAGAGTAATAAGATTGGAAAGAAAAAAAAAAAGTGAAATAATCTATCTATTTGCTATTGTTTACAAGAGAGAGAAAAAATGCAAAAATATAATATATAATAAATAAAAAAAATACATGATTGGAATCCCTGAATATTTTTTTTTCTCTTTTTTTTTGGGGTAAAATTATTTAGTGGAGTATTAAAAAAAAATTACAGGTAGTATTTTGGAATTTCTTCCTTTATCGTTATCGTTAGTAAATCAGTGATCGTGCCCATTCATCTGCTACAGAAATTAATTCAAAAGTATAGTCTGCAGGCTCAATACTCTTGTTTGATGGACCTGATGTAGCCATGGGGGCGCCCACTGCACCCACTGCGGCTGCGGCTGCCGCAACTGCTGCCGCTGAGACTGAACCAGATGGGGAAGATGATGAGTTGGGTAAGCAGGATGTATCAAATCCGAACTGACTTGAGACGATGGGGTTATGGAAAGGTGAAGGATGTCGTTCGGGTGACACAGAGCCATAACCACCAGAGTGAGTACTATCTTGTTGTTGTTGGTGGAATAATGTAGGAGACATGCGCGGTTCATCTTTTTTATTATGACACATATCACTGATCGCAGAAAATGCAGTGGCATAGGCAGGCGAGACCAACATACCATTACTGTTCGTATTCTTGGGTTGAAGGGTCAAATCTACTAGACGAGCAAAATTACGTAAATCACGCATGGGAATTTTCTCTACAATCAGTCTCACATCCTCCAAACTTTTTCTAAATTGAATCTTTGCACCTTCTGATACTTCCAGGTGCGGGTTTTCAAAATCAACAGCATGTGTCAGGGCAGCAAATACACCCGAGAATGTGGACACAGCAAATGTATACATCAAATGTGCATTTTGTACAGTAAGAGAGACAATATATGTAATGGTATTTGCCAGCGAACGTCGTCTTTCTCGGTGAAGCTGTTCATCCTGGTATCGGCAACACATGATGAGTGAAAGTTCTAAATCGTAACATACAAGATGAAGATTGGCTACAACTGCCGAATTTGGTAAATGATTATTGACATTACTATTATTATTGCTACTGTTACTATTGTTTCCAACTCTAGAGAGACCATTGATGTTTTGATGATGATGATGATGTTGATGCTGATGAGATTGATGCTGTTGTTGTTGTTGTTGTTGTTGTTGTTGTTGCTGCTGTTGATGATGATGATGATGCTGAGTGATAGGGATCCATTGTAATTCATTTGGTAGCATTTCTCTCCATTGATTAATCGCCTCTAGATATTGTAATATTTGATTTTCCTCACCCATTGTCCAGACAGTAATATTCTTTATAGTATAAGTAAAGAAATGAATGACCTTTTCCATTAAAATCATTAATTTACACAATTGATTGAATGCCTCCAAGACCAGTCGTTCCTGCGCTGTATCTTCCGGTAAAGGTGTGGGCAAGTCCAAAGAAACATCTGTTGATCTTAGCATCCACGGTCTTTCCATTGTACAACTCTCGAGCTTATCCATTACAAAACATGTCCACAAAACCCTTTTGCGCAATTCAATGTCACACTGTGACATTTGGCTACTGTAATTGGCTGTGTGTAATCCTAACTCAAAGCACATGCGTATTGCCATACCACTATACATCCAAGCTCGACTTGAGCGCTGTCCATTTGATGGTATCTGATCACAATCGTAAAGAGACATGTAAAGTAAAGCAATCACTGTGCTGATACGAGGTACATCCAAAAAATCATCCACTAATCTCTTTGCCCGATTATAAAATAAATCACCTTGAGTAGCTGGGTTGTCGGGTTCTGATCGGAAAGCAGGGTTGTTCACACGTTTCGCTGCGTGAGCGTACATAATATTGAGTAACAATGGGGTTACCAATGGACCCTTTACTTTGAGCTGGTCATAAAACATGGACCGTGACAAAGCTGGTAAGATATAATGACATTCGCTAAAAAAGACGCTGATGAGATGCTCTTGTGTTGGTCGTGAAGGCATATCAATGGGTGCTGTGTAATAGCTTGGTAAATGTGGTTCGGGTGTCCATCTGACAAACTCGCCATAACTTCGCCAAGGTGTTACATGTTCTGTTAGTTTTGATGTATTTTGATGAAGGGTTAATTGAACCAAACCATCTGTCAATTGCTCAATCATTTTATCCGGTCTGGTCGCAGCTGAACCGTTATTAATAGATGATGCTGATAATGTACCATTTTCCATTTTCGAAGATAAGGCGAACAAAGTATCTGGTTTATCCAAGGGAAATATTTTATGATCACTGTGAGTTGAATTGCTTTGTTGCGGCTGGACATAATCACCGATATCCTGTAAATACGATTCTGAAATAGAATTACTACTAGTAGAATCTACTGGATCTAAACGGATATAGGTTTCATCTGGATTTTTTAAATATTGACATTTTCGTCTCCTAGCTACCAATAAAAAATTATTATTACTAATAATTTCACATTATGAAAATCATATCTCACCTTTACACTAAGTACAAAATTAACATTCATTAAAAATATACATTTATATCATTTGATAAGCATAAAATCGACTTATATTTATAGTTTTTATATAAACATATATTGTACTAACCTGCATACAAGGTTGTTTTCCATCACACTATTCGTTATTCGCTATTTTATTAGTACCTCACTCTATTTTTTTCTTTCTGTTATATTCTTTTCTTTTTCTTTTTCTTTTCTTTGCATTATTTTTATTTATATATACCTTGATCTTCTTCATTCGACAAGGATGACAAGCTCTTCCCACCTTGAGTCTCTTATGTCTACTGTCATCTAAGCAAAAACAAAGTCAGTCATCTCGCTTAAAGATGTTTGGTTTTGTCTCTCTTTGTTTTACCTCTAAGAGGCAACTCGAGAGTAGCAAACATATAAAAATACTATATTTAAGAGAAGGAAAGGGGGGGGGAACGTATATTAAGAAATAAATAGGGAAAAAAAGAAAAAATAGGAAAAAGGAAAAGTTTAAGTGATAAAAGGGGAAAGAGAAAATTATAAAACAACAAGTGGGCAAGTTGTACGACAGGTCTTGGCCTATTTTTTTTTATTTTATTTTTTGCCCCATTAAATTTAAACTGGGGAAATTTTTTTTATGAGGTTAAAAAAAAATCTTGAAATGAATGGTTTTGACATGCTTTTTGCTTAGCAAATGATGGTATTGCTTTTTTCATATTTTTTTTATTGTGATTGAAACATTCTATCCTTTTTTGGATGTCAAAGTCTTTTTATTGCCTTAAGCTTGTTGATGGGGATAAACTAGCCAATGAAATTTTGATTTAAGAGTGTAAGGGAGTTTGAATAGTGTAAGAGAGTTTGAAAGCGAGTAAGCATATTCTATAGGCTAGAATACCTTTTTTTTAGCCAATAAGTGTGCTGGATAGAGTATAAAGGAGTTCAAAATTAGTACGCGACTATGATTCTTTCATACAATGACAACTAAAGTCAAAAACTAAAAATGCACTTCCGGATGCACATACTGAGGTACTCTGTATGCAGCTGCTGTAAACAGTTGTCCTCTTCTTCTTCTAATAATGCAGATATATCTAGCACTTGTACTAACAAAGCTCTTGAAATGACAACCATTCCTAGTAAGGCGTTGGAAGACACTTTCCATCTCATTGAACAGACTCCAGTATCTCTCAAAATTGGTGTGACTAAAGAATTTAAGCATAATTTTAGAGATTGTTTATTTGCTATAAATGAAGACTTCAAAAAAGAAAGTAGTAGAGTACGTAACTAGTATTGGCTCTGATTGGGAAATATACCTCATTGAAAACCCTGATTTTTTGTGGGAGCGCATCAGACGAACCACCTCTTTAAACAGAAAAATGATTCGATGAAAATGGCTTAATGAGTTATGCTTGAAGTAGAGGTGCTTCATTGGTGGAGTGGTTGTGCCATTTCAACATTATCAGAAAGTCCACACCTTTTAATGCTGGTTCAAGATTCACTATAACATAAATATAACTGTATTTTGTTGCTTTGTAGCAATGGCCAAATTAACTGATTCGCATTATTGTATATAGTTTTGTTTTGTAAAATATCATATATAGGATACAAAAACCGCTATGTTACTATCCACAAAGCCCACTATAGCCCATGGCTAGCATAATCTATCAATGGTTTACGGTCAAAAGTTGGTCACTCCGTGCGCGCTGTATCCTATTTTGAAAATAGTTTATTAAGAAGCTCTTATTCTTATGGCCTTATAAATGAAAGGTTTGGAAACTCACCAATCTATTCTTTAGTAAAAACTGATTACTTGATGATGATCTACGATTCGAATATCTATTCTGAACTGAGTGAACATCCAAACACCGATTTAACAAAAGCATCTCTTAATATTAAAAGGTCGTCCAAACACTTTTTAGAAGAACAGAGAGAGACCCACTTGACTGATATAAATGTTATTTATAAAGCAGAAACAGAGAAGTTTAGAACTGGCAACAGATCCGCGATTCAAAATGTTGCTAGGAACCTCTTAATGGTTCGATCATATCACCATCAGTTAGGAGGAATGGTGGCGGAATTCCAATTATGTGGCACTATTATATAGATGGAGGAGAAACTCAAGAGAAGTTTGTAACTTTACAATTCAAGGTTTGATTTTATATCTCTTGGAGTGCAATTTGACAACAGTATATTAAATAGTAGAGGTCCTTACACCTTCCGTATTCATGGTAATATTTATCACAATATATAATCTCTCTTTCTTCCTACAAACAACTCGTTTATACGTGATTCATCCTGCGATACAAAATAGGCTTAAAAGTGGAAATGTAACATTGCTACATCTTTCTACAGTTAGTTCTTTGCAGTAGTTTTTTATGGTTTCAATGTTTATGCGGGAGACTTTGTTAGAATGGCTAAGACTTCAAGAATTAATAGAGGCATTGAGGATTTGACTTTGGTATTTAAGGTCAATGTTACACCATTTTCTAGAAGATACAGCTTACCAACGGCTTTTGGGATAGGTATACTTTTCTGGAAGGGATGGTATCATATTATGATTGATGCAAGATATGTTGTAGGTAAAACAAGAAACAGCGAAGTTAAGAGAATAAGTGAGTTTAATCAACATACTTATTCACTCCAATACGTGTTGATGTTTCCTGAGGGTGAATTGGGTTAGTCTTCAATTACTGTATCTGCGATTAAAAGTAATAAATCTATAGATCATCAATTTAAAAAGATCACAAATTTAGATTTGTATTGCTTTCCTTCAATGACGAGAAATAATAATAAAAGGCTACATAATTTTTGAAAATCTATGTTGTCAGTACACTGTGGATATGTATGTTAAGGTTGAACAAGAGATATTTAATTTTCTTGAATACAACCAAGGTATATTGTGCACAGAACTTTATAACGGCTTGCAATATACAGTAAGAGCGGATGATATGAATATGAATGCTGTTCGAAGAAGGGTTCTTCAAAAAACCAGCTTCGTGACCCGATTTTTTTTTCTTTACAAAACAAGATAGAAAAATATGTTTGCTCATGATTTAGCATTGTCACTCTTTTATAAATATGCCTTATATCTCAATGTAGAAGTAAAAATGTTTAAATATGCAATTACTTTAGTGGCATAAATTTACTCATTTTTAATTAAAATATAATCTATCGATCCATCTTAATAGCTTGATCCGAATTGAGAAAATGTTACATTTTCATTAGACTGTCCTAGTTTCCAGTGTAATAATTTATTATAGGTCAAGTAAAAGTAATGCGACTGTAAGTCTGTTGATAATCAAGTTAAGCATTTTATTAAAAAGTTAACCAAAGAATCCATAATAACAAAAGTGAGGATTATTTAAATATTGATTGTGACAGCAATACTACATCTGTAACCGCTAGTGTTACAGTGACTGTTATAAAATTGATTCAACTAGATAGATATTATTACACAAGAATACTAATATATCATAGCATAGCTTAGTCTTGGAAAGTCTTTACTATGTGGTATCAATTACCATACCCAAAATTGTCTCAGTTTCGTAAAAGTGACCCATTTTATTCCTTGTATTCTAATAAAATTCAAGGTGACCCATATGAAAGCAAGTGCCTCATTTATATTTGACCTAACCCAAACCGATTGTAAACGCTGTAACAGAAAATCATGTTTTTCTTATATATATATAAAGAAGAAAAATAAAAATAAATGGCATTTGATACAATGTATGTAATAGTCCAAAATGATCATATAAAAAGGAAGGAAATATATAAATTATGTACAAAAGTTTGATATGTGCTTGATGAGTATCTGTCTGTGTCGTTTGCATGTTTTTTCTCTCTTTTTCTGGTGCCTACATGTCTACAATACGTTGGACTTTGCCACATTCAGACAAATGTTCTCCTCTGTATTTGATCAGATATTCGCCGTTATCTTTCCATGTCACTGTCTTGTTCACAGGACAACCCTAAAATAATAAATAATATATATTAGTTAATATCAAGTGATCAAGTAATATTAGATATATTTAATTTAATTACCTTGCTACTATTAGAGCACTTGTAATAGACGCTCTTATTGCCAGTCTTTTTTTGAATGGTATTTCCATTGTTTTTCCAGAAAAAGCCATCTACATATGGATATTCTCTTGTTTCGACCATCTTTGTAATGGCTTGCATTTCACGTCTACGACGTGGTCGTTGAGGAAAGTAAGAATCATAACGACGTTCGTTGGACTGGCCTGACTGGTCTTCTAGTTTAATCTGAGATGAAAACGGACTATCATCTAAAGATGGACTGATAGTATAAGGCGGGGAAAGTGGATGTAGGGAACTCCTTGGCGCTGCCATAGATGTCATTGGATGTGGAGGGAAACTAAAGTAATTATATCCTTTTATCAGTCCATGTTGTTTATTTATTTTTAAACTAGTAAGCTAGCTTTATAAAACTATTTCTTACCTCATGGAAAACATAGAATTGATATTATTATTACTATTATTGTTATTATTAATGTTATTGAATTGACACTCCTCGGTCTCCTCCGAGTTGGCACTGCCATCAAAAGAAGATCCAAGAGCAGAATCACGACGGTTACAGTCTGATTCATCGATCAACATTTCTAGGGCGCTGTGTCTTCTAGGTTCTTGATCGAACTGAGCTATATTTAACAACTGATTTCTGGGTCCAATGTTTTTTATACTATTATTATTGGTGTTGGTGATATTTGAGGTGGTAATAGGTGCGGTTGGTGAAATAATGGTGGTATCGGGTGTTTGAGGTGTGGTGACAGAGAATTGATGTTGTTGTTGTAATAACAATAAATCTAATTCTTTGGCTCGAAGTTTGGCTTCTTCAGCTCTTCTTTTATCTTCTTCTACTTTGCTCATCAAAATTAAACGTAAAAGGTCGGGTTGGGATTGATAATACATAATAACTTCTTGAAGATCACAAGAGACTGGGTTGCTATCTGGTGTATTTGATGTGCTCAGAATGTTGCTAGCGTTATTATTATTATTATTATTGCTATTGTTATGCCAAATATCTGTTTCTTGGCTGAAGGATGTGGTTCGATTTTGGTTGATGGATGCACGATGAAATGAGGTGGGTTCTGTTGGGCAATTCATATTCATTTTTGACATATCCTTTGTCATAGCTGGGTAACTAAAGTCATTCATGGGTAAAGGAGTAGAAAAAACGGGTCGGACGGGAAAAGGAAAACCGACAGAATAGTTAAAAAATAATAATAACAATAAAAAATAAGGGGTCTCAAAAGTTAACAAACTGTTAGAAGAGAACCATTTCTTTCGAGGACTTTCCCGCCCTTTTATTTAGTTTTGTTTTTCCTAGAAAATAAAGAGAACTCGATTGTGAAACAAGACAAAGTGGGATCGCGCGGGATTCCATTAGGGCGTAGAACAAAGTGATCTTACTCTGATGAACACGACCAATAAGAGAATCAGCTCCACACTACCAATCTATCCCGAACGAGTCAAATAACACCCGCTTTTTACTGATTCGTCCTCTGTGGATTACATTCTTTCCTTCTTGGAAACACTCAGCTTGTGTATCTAGCTAACTAAACGTATGAAAAAACCCCACTTTTTCCTTTCGGAATTTCTATATTGCACGCTATTAATAATACTCGACACTATGGATGAGGTGCTCTTTAGAACTTTTCACACCGGATAATAATAATTACAATAACATCAGTAAGCGCTTTTTTGTAATGTGAGCTACAACGTTATGAAACAATGCTTTAGGGCTCCGAGTCAAAGAGGTGAAAAAAGTGGTTCGAAAGTCGTAAATTTCAATTCCTTCTTTGGCTTGCTACCCTATATTAGCTCATAGGGTCCTAGTTACATGAGCTAGCTTGATAAAAGGAAAGTAGGCTAAATAGTTTAACAAATTTGACATATTTATTTATTATTGTTTAAACAGGATTAAATAACAGCAACATATTCTCTTAATCCACTTCATTCATTTATCTCAAATAAAAATAATAGAGATACATTTATAAATCAATACTTACTACAAAAAAGACAAACTTCACATAAAAGAAGTTGATAATAATAGCAATAATAACAATGCTAATAATAAAAGCACAATGAAAAACATAATGAATAAACTTGTTTTTTCGAGTACATTTTAACATGTGTATTTACAGTGTGCAACTTGGAGTCGGATCAATTCTTCAGACTTTATAAATCATGCTATTAATATTAGTGCAGATATTAAATATCAGGTCACTTTTCCTTCTTTTTTTATTTTATTTAAATCAGTCCCAAAAAATCAAAACAAGGTCACTTGAAACTACTCCACGACTACTTAAAGCAGTAGAGTCAGATGATTTTTGGCTTCAACAGGGGTACAGAATTTATTGTTTGGTACGAAAGCACTATTTGATCGGCGACAAAGAGTGACAACCCCCACTTCAAGCGTGGGTTTCCAGTTATATCCATTAACTAGCCAGTGAATGCTTCGTCTTCAGGTACAGTTCTCATATAATAGCTCAAACTAAATGAAATATTTCAATCGCATATGTTACTTTTTTAACTACTTCTACAGTATAAGTCATACTTTATAGCAGGGATATAAATTGGGTTATTTAATAACTATGCTTCATGACGACAATATTAATTCAGTACTGTCCTTTTGTAAAAGATTCTTGAACTTAGAATAGCACGTTTATATATTAAGCCAAGCTAAATGTAATTTATCTATAAGTTTTGAATTTATAATCTACATGGATTAAAGAAAACAAAATAACGAAAGTAAGAAAAGGAAAAAATGAAAAAATGAAAATTAAATGTGAAGAGAAGAGAGAGGAAGAAAGGGCATTATTGAGCCAAATAGCTAGATATTGTTATAATTTAGGTACATGCGGTTCTACGGCAATCTGATTATAAGGACTTATTGTGAAACTAGTGCCACACACCTCGGACGTTAAAATAAATCATCGGCACTCGAGAAATTTCACTGCTAAAACTATCGAGTACTGATGATTTATTATGTTTATTATATTTATTATAATTATAATATTTAAATTTACACTGCTAAAATCACTGGCTCTATTCGGAGTTTGCACACAAGTTTTATCCAGGTGTTGAATACCAACGTTGAAGTATTTGTAAGCCCAGTGGCTTAAAAGCCTTTTTCTCCCCTTTATTGGCAAAAGTTTAAGAGATGTTAGCAAGAGCACTTTAGGTGGCCACTACAAGGAGAGCAGAAATCTTTATTTTCACTATCATTTTTATTCACTCTTTTATTTTATATATATATATATCTTCTTCGTTATTTGTATGGCTTTACTTGTTGTTTTATATATATTAACTTATTATTAATTTATTTTTTATAGTGACATGTTTTATTTTCTCAGTATGAATTATAGCCGATATTGTGGATAATGCTTTGTTGCTTACAATTTACTACGATCAAGCTTTCTTTTGAGCGTTGGCACTGATCCAACGCAATAAGACTATCATTCACTATTTTTGAAGAGAAAAATAAAACGTTATTCCAGAAGATCACTCCAATAAAATGTTAAGAAAATGTTAATTGTATTTTTTTAAAATAAAAAAAAAGAATAAAAGAGCGATATGTCCGTTAAAGAAGATAATAAGCTTTAATTAAACAAGATATGTTTGTCGATGTTGCTTCTGACTTAGCGGCTGATTAATCTTGTTAAGCACTTTATCCCTGCTTTCCTATTTCGAGGGACTCGTTAAATTTTGGGGAGAAATTAATTTCGATCCTGAATTGATTATTAGACTTAAGTAGTAGAAAAGTAGGGATAAAGTTCCCCACCCTCTTCACCCAATGGCCTCACATTAAAGATCAAAGATAATTAATATCATTAGTTTATTTTATATTTATAATGTTTTCTCATTTATTTTCATATATACATATTTACATTTATCGATAAAATTACTAAATAAGATTAAAACACTTTATTTCTACTTTCTATTTCTTAAGTCTAATAATCAAAATTAAATCCTGTCTTTCGACGATTACATTTTACTATAGCCGCCGATTTGATTTTTTTTTGTAACCGATAGTTACTTTTTTGTAACCGTCAATATCCACCAGTCGGACTATATATATATATATATATATATATATAACTTAACTCGATCAAATGGTTCAAACACTAGAATAT
>VCJA01003147.1:1386-15310 GCA_024139275.1 Backusella macrospora
TACACTTGATGTCTCCAAGGTGGCAGTGGAATTGTTCGCCAAGTACAGGGTTATAAGGTTTTTTTTCTGTTAATCCATTGGTGCATCGAGAAGCATAGCTTCCCCATAATGTGGAAACAAACCACCGGGTCACAGCGATCATTCGTTCTATAATGAATTGATTTTAGATATAAAAGACTGTGTGCCACATAGAGTCATGTGGTTGTTACCCTTAGGATCTTCGGATTCGGCTACCGATGTGAAGCTTTGTTTAAAATTAATACTACTCTATAGATTCATTTACTTTATTTTTTCTTACCAAGTAGGATGATCACCCCAATAAGTACTGAAAAGAATGAATATTACATAAACATAAAAAAAATAGAGAATATGGTTCATAATTGCTTTTATTATCCCTTCTATAACATTTACCCGTATTCAAGCAAAGATAAACCATTTAAGAAAAACGCGGGACATGTCAAGGAACTTAACTCTCCGGTGAAGCTTATAACAGTCTTCAAAAAATCTTTAAATTGACCACTAAATCCAGGATCAGTAACTTTTATATTCAATTTATCAACATCACTGGTAGTTGGCACGTTCTGAGTATGCTTATTGCTGAGTCTACTAAAAATACCCATTCTTTATAAACCATGTTAGTTTATTCATTGAATAAGATAAAAGTTTAATGTTATAATTTAAATATGTGCCTATGTGCTCACCTTAAAAATAAGATAAAATAAAAAAAAAGATAAATCTTAACCACACTGGTAAAAAACTTAATTTATAACCTTTTTTTTAAATTATTATTATTGTTATTATTGTTTTCAATTTGACAGTCATTATAACGAAGTAATGCGCATGATACGTTGAGTGATTGCACACATGACAGTGTTATCACAGCTTTATTTATGATCAGATGGGTTATTAGAATACAGGTATCGAGATGATATTACAAGTCATTAAATCTACAAAAACTTTAAATTCCCATCTATTTATATGTATATTGTCAGATGAGAAGCTACTGTAGAGAGTATAAACTACTTCCCATCCTAGTATAAATAATATTTTTCATTGTGCCATCACTTGTGTGACAATGGAAACCCCAAAACATTTATTTTATGCTGAAATATATTGGTTGTTCACAGTAATGTATTCACAATCTTTAATTATATTAGAGTCCTATCATTCAAATCATAGTAATTTGTAGAATATTCATTATGTATTGGTCATTTTAAGGAATTGCTGTATGAAAAAAAAAAAATCTGGGTAGTTTTTGGTTTTGGAAGAAACGGTTATATTTTATAATATATGTGTTTAGCAAATGTTGGGTAATAAAATACAAATATAACTTAAGAAAATTTGATAAAAAACCATTGGAGGGCTATCATTTAACTGGACAGCACAAAAATACTTTCTCAACTAACCCGGGTATCTTTTTGAATTAATGACTTATATTGGAGTTTCCTACATTAAAGTTTGTATATGAGCTGATTGATGCAAAGTCTTAATTAGTAACTGTATTTTAGCTCGATCGTCGTTCTCAGCGTCTATATCTATTCTATAAAGTCATTCGGTTTCAACATGCCCATTTTCCGAAAAAAAAAAGAAGTGAAATTGTATAAATATGTAGGTTTTCTTGAAAAAAAAAGCCCTTCAGCAGTTTTCTTTTCTTTTTAAATAAATTGATAAATACAGGGCTATTTGATGAAATTAGTATGATATGATACCATTACATTGTTTCTATACTCTGATTTCAACTTACTACATTTATTATGTAGACTATTTCCAAATATAAAACATAAAAATAAATAAAAATAAGGCTTTGGGGGAAGTCTTTTTTTAAAACGACTCTACAAAATGTAATTTATCAACGTTTTTATTATTATTGTTATTAAGACTTTCTAATAAACATAGGTGTTTTCTGTTGGTCTTTCCCTTAAGACCTCCAGCTATCTTGTATTTGTTCTCCTACATATAGTGTATACTTGTAATCCATAAGTTAAAACAATTTTAGCATTGGATATCAAAAATTGAAGCTGAGACGCTACAGAAGAAGTGAAGATATTTATAGCGGGATAAAGATATATATTTGTATTTATCTGTCGTCGGGTGATCTTTTGTATCCGGCACAGGAAGTAGAGAAGATTTTTGTAGATAATTCTTCAGAACAGAATATATTGTATTAACACGAATGGGCCAATCCAATTGAGCATTGTTTACTAGGCTTCTTCCTTGCGATTATAGTTTAGCTAAATATAATATCACCAGCTGGTAATATATTTGAACTCGGGACAAATAGTAATATTGCAGATAATATAAAGTTTGACTCGCTATGGGTAATTTCTATTCCCAAATACAATATCCTTTTTTGTGCGACTTAGTGTTGGATTAGTTAAATGAATATGATATTTACATTATATTACTATTGTATATCATATCAAAGTATTTGACTTCGTTTGGTTTCGTTTATATATTTTATTGATACAAAAAAAAGTGTAGAGTAAAATGGTAATCGTCTAATATAGCAATGATATCAATAGACATATTATGATATGGAAGGGCGAAATGTACATAGAAAATAAAAAGCAAATAGTTGAATAATATTGTTCACTCATCTACTCTCGTTTTTAGAGTGCTTCCAAAAGTAATTTTGATCCAGAATTAGTTTCAGCAGCTTTCTGGATTTCCTTCTTGTGGGACTTGAGCAGTTTCTTGACTTCCTTCTTGGTTGATGGCTCCTCAGCAAGAGCAAGAACAATATAGCTACCGAAATTAGTAGCAAAGTGAGCAAGATGAGGCTTGATACGTTCTAATAATTTAGGAGCAAATTCCAAAGGCTCGATGGCTTTATCGTTTTCGCTCTCTGCTGTGTCAGCTTTAATCATGGCTTTGATAATACGGTTTGCGAAACGGTCTTCAATAATGTGATTCTCTTTTTCAATATCTTCACTAGCCAAATCTAAAATAGTGTTGATTGCTGCAGTTTTATCACCTACAGCATGAAGCATGATCTCTTGAACTACTTGTGAAGAGAGTTTTTCCCTCATAAGAATAGCTGCATCGTCTGCTACTAACTTAATCAACTGAGGGGATGTAGCAACTAAAATTTCTTGTGCTCTGACCTCGGGCTCCTTCTTACTGACTCTGATCGCATCACCTTCTTTTAGGAGCTGTACTGTTTCAGATGATAAATATCTAGTATTGCGACCAGCTAAGATGTACATGAAAAATCGACGTCCAAACTTGTTTGAAAATAATTCCTTTGCAGTCTTTGTTAATTCACCAAGAACGGCTTTTGATACCAAGACTGTATCATCTGTGACATCCAATAAACGAAGTAAAGTAAGATAGCCATATTCATCTTGAGCAATTTTAACCATGTGAGGCTTAAAGCTCTTAATAATGGCTTTACGATCCTTGGGTGAAGCAACGGATAAACAAATCATTGAAGCCCAAGAACCTTCACGAGTATGACAAATATCTGGAAGTGATTCTTTGAGAAGTCCCATCATCTCCTCACGTCCCTTATCATCTGCCAATACCATATACTGATACAAAGCCTTATGAACAATGCTGTTAACAAGAGTTCCTTTATCCAAACATCCACTAAGTGTTTCCTGCATGTGTCGTAAAACAGCACCTTTCTTTTCAGGGAAAGCTTGAAGAAGATCATCCAATGTCTTTGCACCGCCATCACGGTTAAATAAAGTCATTTCAGGACCATAAAATTCGGCAAGTAATTCATGTCTTTGAGTAGCATTGGCAAATTGAGCATAAAAGGTTTCGATCACATTTGATGCTTCTTTATGACGAATCAATTTACGGGTCTGTGTTCTAAATTCTGCAAGAATACCATCTCTTTGCTTATGGCTGTATATAAAAAAAACAGTATTCATATTTAGCACTGTTGCAATGCGACAGAAAATGTCAATCAATATATATTTCACCTACCAGTATTCGATGGCCTTCATAACAATGAATTTACCATACATTGACTTTGATAATTCAACATATTTGCCTTTGAGCTCTTCAGCAATCTGATTTCTCTGCTCGGCATTTCCTTTTTTAAGACAAGTCTGGATAACACGAGAGGCATCATGCTTGAAAATGACCTATTAAAATACATATAAATAAGTATACTTCTATATCACATCCACACACAAGATATATTGTATCCTTACATCCTGAACTCTTCCACCAATAATACCCATAATCTTCGACATATAAGCTTTCTGTTCATCACGGCTAATGTCACCGCGACGAAGTTGCTCCCACACTTTTTTGGCATTGGAAATCATTTCGAAACTTTTGTCGTGCGACTTTCGCTCAAAACGGGTGCTTCTTTGCTCATGACGAGACTCTAATAAAAATATTTTAGTTTACTTTTATAGAATAGTGATATTGCAATATTCTTCATACCAATCTTCGATTTCTTGTTGGCATTTTGTTCAAAATCACCAGTTCTCTTCTCTCCGATTTCAGACATTTTTTTTTTGATCGAGTTTAAAGCAAAGAAAGTATTTTTTTTTTCTCGATCGCTTTTGGTTCTTGGAACTGAATTTTTGACATGCGAAATGAAGTCACGTTCAAAGCCACCCATTGACCAAGTCACTTGGAGTACCGCTGTCATTGGCTATTTCCGCATTTAAACGGCAGAATCCTGGTTTTTCTGATAAAAGTATACCACCACCTTATTTTGAGTTTCAAGCTAATAATCAATTAACCAACTTTGAAAGTCATGTTAGAACTACTGTAGAATTAAGAGCCAAGACTTTGTCAATAGCCAAAAGAACAAGATAATAGCTAATTCTTTCATAGGTAATTTATATCATTACTCTTCATAAATAATAGCACTTCTACTAAAAACCTCAAAAAAAGAGGAAGCTCCTATCTTCGGTCAAAAAAGAAGCATAGTTAAGATATCATCTTTCATGAGCAATGTTATTTATGATATGGAGATAAATGTTTATGTTACACATAAACATATAATTATATATCATACTGTATTTTTCAATTTATTGAGAAAAAGTGTTAAAATGAATGAGAAAATCACTAGGAGTAAGAAAAAAGGTTTAATGGGTAATCTCATTGTGATTATTATTAAAAATGATTTGAAATTTTGATGGGATTTTTTTTATTTAGATCATTTGAAGTGACACTTATAGATTATTTTTTTTAAAAAAAAAGACTCTATGTTTTGTAAACAATATTGGTAGCTTCATGGCCGGTTATCGTCGTCCTCTGCCATAGTCAAACTTAGCAACGTAAGTACACATAAGCCAATTTTTCTAAATAGTTTTATCATTTTTTCTCAAAATAATTTGAATTTTTTTTCTCAATTTCTTGAAATAAACAGTAGCATCAACTTATATTATGAGTGTATGCTGAATAACAAATATCAGGTTATAGTGTTAATTCATGCATAAAGTGTAATACTCATACCATGTATCAACTTATTCTATGCCATATATACTATTGTCATTATAAAATAAGACTTCTATACTTTAGATTATATGAATAATATATAGAGTACTCAAAGTATACGAATAGTTCTACATTAACTTATTTTCGCTGGTAACTGGTATTTCGTGAACCAATTATTGTTATAATCCCTAACTCTTATGCAACCTTCATTTGTCACCCCACACTACATAATTAGTTTACCTATCTCAATTTAACATAAATAAAACTCTTTCTTTCACAGAAAAAACTAAATGAGATTATTGATCTGTATCATAATACACGCTTTGAATAAACTGTTCAATTTTCAAAGGACTTGTTGTCTCTATTGTTTAATATATTTTATTTATAACTTGCCTAAATTCATAGTTTCATCTATTCGTATGTTATCTTGTACTTGTGAAAACTATAAACAAAATGCATTGTCTTGCAAACATATATTTCTGATCTTTAAAAAAATGGTTAAAGGATTAAAATCAAAATTGACAGTGAGTATCTTTAAAAAAAAAAAAGAAGATATATCGGTTTCTGAAAGTAGTTTTTTAACTCCATACTCATTTTTAGATCAATTAGCAAATTGAGGAGTGGTTGTATCAGAAATTTGATATTTCAAATACCAAGGTATTGACGCATGGCTCATGTGATTGGACTTTGATCAAAAAATATAAAGTTAGAACGCGAGACACATTTTCCTCCTTTTTCTTCCTAGAAACAATAACAGAATAAAAGAGAGAGAGAGAGAGAGAGAGATGGCAACTGCATTAGCTTATAATGAGAATGGCGGTTTGATTGACGGTATACTTAGAGGTTAGTACTCAAGCATTTTGAATTCTTCACAATATCTTAATTTTACTCAGTGTGAAACCCTTGAAGGTATAATAGAAGAGCATTTTATATATTCGTTTTACTTTTTATTTATTTTTTAATTTGAAAACTATTAGATCTTCGTCTTCATCTGAGAGCCACTAACTATGGAACGCTTTTACAAAACGTATCTTCTCCTATTGCAACTTCAACAGTTACACTTCAAAAGCGTGATACAAGTGAGCTTCTTGAGCGCTGCTATCCTTTAGGTACATTTGAAAATATGCCTGCTTTGTGAATATAAATAAATAATATTAGAGAATCTGAAACCAACGCGATTCCCCCTTTTTGTAGCACCTTATTTCGCAAATTGTCTTAGTGCTCTCGATTTAGACGAACTTAATATTGAAGTTATTCGCAGTACACTTTATAAAGTATATTTAAAGTATTTTTACGAGTTTTGCCAAGATTTGGATGGCTGAATTTATTTCGCAAAATCAAAAAGACAGAATCAATAGTTTTATTCTTATTTTGTAATAATAAACAAGTTTGATTTATATATTGTATTTGTACTTATATATGTAGTATAAGTATACATCTATTTATATACTATGACTTATGATAACGAATAAACAAAAAAAGGGGAGGAGAGAGTAGGTATTTCAAACTAAATTAATGGTAGAAGTAAAAACAGAGGTTTTTTCTCTTTTTTTTTTAGAATGGATTCACTTGCGCATACATTGCAAGAGCTTTCATAATATGGGCGGGATCAAGTTCTGTAGCTTCACCTAATTTTTCTAGAACATTTGCAAATTTTCCTACTTTTTGTAAATACAGAGATGATGTTGCGTTCTACAAGAATAAATAAGTATCAGTAAATGTATATACAACTATTTTTTTTAAAAAAAAGTGTCTAACCTCTACGCGAGTAACACAGTTTTCCATCAAAATTAATAATTCTTCGTCTGTTGCATATTCTCGTATATGTCTATCTAACATGAGCCCTATTCCAAAAGGTGCGGCGCTGACAGTTTCTGATCCAGTAT
Source organism: Backusella macrospora (assembly GCA_024139275.1). Lineage (NCBI taxonomy): Eukaryota > Fungi > Mucoromycota > Mucoromycetes > Mucorales > Backusellaceae > Backusella > Backusella macrospora. The sequence goes on from VCJA01003147.1 coordinate 8,679, forward strand.
TTTCTGCAAACGTATATCTACTTTGTATTGAACTGCCTGCCATATCATGAAACAAGGCATTACCCGACGTTAAGCGCTCCAGTCTAATGGCAAGATTGCTCATGGCACATACAAGATTAGGGTCGATTGTACGCACGGTCTTCTTTGGTACTACAAGATCATTTTGTGTTACTTCAATAGGGCCAATATTAGGAGATGATATATTACTGGTAGCTTCCGACGAAATCTTTGGCGACATAGGTGTAGGGATAGGAGAGGGAATAATAGTTCCCTTATCTACCTCAATACGAGCCAGTAACTGCTTAGAGTAAACCATGCACAAGTTTTCAGGTGTTTCCAAGCCTTTCAAACGTCTTTCACCCAGTTCTACCACGTGAAATCCCAACTTCTTTAATTGCATTAAATCACGACTCACAGGAAAAGTACCTGTATTTGGATCGGACGTTGTTAAGTCATCGTCATGCATAGCTCCTTCTCCATCTTCATCAAACATGCTAGGGAAATTACGTAGAGCTGCTATAACATCAGAAGAAACACAGATTTGGCCTCCATCAGCAACATTACAGATACGACTCGCCTTATTTACGACGGGACCAAAGTAATCCATACGCTGGGTGATTGGATTACGTTCAGATACAGGTGTTCCCCAGTGGATACCCATTCGAACCGATAGACCTTTGTAAATGACTACATTGTCCTTTTCAATCTCACGCCCTTCTTCCGTATCTAAAATACCAGCGGGCCAATCAGCTTCTAGCAACTGTAACTGAACAGTAAAGCACCAAAGTAAAGCAGCTGTGATATTCTTGAAGCACACCATGAATGCGTCACCTTCTGTTTTAACTTCATAGCCACCTACGCTACGTAAAGTACGTCTCATAATTGCATCATGAATTTTGATAGCAGATCGCATATTTTCAGGCTGAGTTTCCCAAAACTGAGTCGAGCTCTTAATATCTGTAAACACCAATGCGAGTTGACTAAGTGGCGGAGCTACCTCTCGTTCTAAACGAGCAAGTGTCTATATAAAATGGAATAAGAATAAACATATTATACGTACGTATATATTAAGGATGATAACATACCGAGTCACTAGGCACCTCTTCTTTTCCTCTACGTTTACTCTTAACAACTAAACCATCATCACCACTGACTTCAGCACCAGTGCGACCAGCGCCCATATTGTTTCCTCTGCCATGCCTAAAACGTTTATCACGTTTATCGAATAAATCACCAACACCAATCACCATGACCATCAAATTATCTGTAGCACCATAAGTAATAGCAAAGTCTCTTAACTTTTGAGCAGCTGCCATCAAATCGTCCTTTTCTGTACGTGCAATATCAACAGCAGTTTGATAATTTATGCGGTCCCAAAGACCACGTGAGGCCATAATGACAAATTCATCATTTTCTGCAAGGTCGATAGTAGATACAAAAGGATTACAATTGACCACAGGTAATAAATGAAAATGGCCAAAACTACGCGATACATTTAATTCGCTATTTAACAAGCCAGAATTTGATACATGACCGCCAGCGGCACGAATACGAGATACTTCACTTGGATTAAGGGGGATATGTTTCTGGGTGATTTCATATGCTTGACCATTGTTACGTGATATAACTGCCAAAGCATCACCGACGTTGGCCACATAGAGCTTGGTACCAGAAATATAACAAACGACACCTGATGCACCTGCGTCTTTGTCGATAACCTGGCTTGCTCCAAGGCTTTGTTCTAAACCTAAAAATACACGACGTATAGCAGAAACAATGGTATCATCACTTTTGATCGACGCCAACTCTTTTGTAAATTGGGCAGTCAGTAAATCATTTAATTGTTTGGTCAAGCGACAGCCAGATTTGGGATGTCTTGAGCCATCAAAAAGAGCAAAAATGCACTCATCTTCTTTTGCACGGAAACGAGGCATGACTAAATCCCAAGTAGAAAGATGATCACTAGGGCCCAACCAGTCAGCCACGCCATATGACATGCTATTTACCTCTGAAGGTGAAGTACGTACACGTCGATTATGAAACTCTTCAGGAATCGAAACACCCAGTATTGTGATATCCATTAAACCCAACATTCGTAATCGAGTAAGCTCACTAAAATCAGAAAGATCCTTGTCTTTTGGGTTGTTGGGATCTGGATAGGTCTTTTGAATCTCCAAGCGTTTATTACCAGATAAGTTGAGATATTTCAAGCCCAAATTCCAGTTCCAATTCCAATCATATGGCCAATTGGCGATGTTGTACTTAAGCACATTATTACCGACATCCAATACAAGTAACTTTCTCAGTTTGCCGATTTCTGCAGGTAGCGTCTGAAGTTTGTTACCGTTCACAGCCAATACACGAAGGTATTGTAGCTTTTCGATGTCATCTGCAGGTAGTGATGTCAATTGATTTCCTGAAAGATAGAGTTCGTAAAGGTGTTGGTGACAAAGGCCGTTGGCAGGAACTTCAAACAAATCGTTAAAAGAAAGATTGAGTGTACGTAATTCTAAAAATAAGGATAAAGGTGACCATACGTCGTCCGTTAATAAATTATCACCCAAAAAGAGTTGGCGCAAAGATAATGACAAAGGGGGAGGGTGATTACGGGGGCTGGCAAAGAAACTTGGTGGGTTAAAATTAGGAGGTGGATGTGTAGGTATTGATGCAGAGCTGATGTTTGAGTTGTTAACTAATGTTGTATCTGTATTAATTGTATCTGTCGAAAGTAAAGAAGCTGTTTCGCCATAATCTAATCGTTTTATAATGCCTTGTCCAGCATTCATAGTTGGCAAGACAACACGTTCATTTTCTTTAATATGATGATGATGATGATTATTATTATGTTTATGAGTATCTGATCCATTATCAGCATGGATGGTTGAAAAAGGTGCTGGAAAGCAATCCAAGAGATTAGAAGAACAATTAAGAGTTTGAAGCGAGGCACACAACCAAATTTCACGTGGTAATGACTTTAAATTATTCTTTTGAGCGTCCAGTATTTTTAATCCAGATAGCTTTCCGATTTCTATCGGTAATGTTTCCAAATTATTTGACTGAATAGAGAGTCGGTTCAAGTTTTTGAGAACACCAATAGAACTAGGTAGCGAGTTGAGAGTATTCGTATCTAAGACAAGACGCTCTAGTCCTAGCATATGAGTGAAAAGATCTTCGGGTAAGCTTGATAGTTTACAGTTGGACAAGTTGAGTTTGCATAAAGAATTAATTCCATTTGTATGAGACGACAAATTAAACTGTGTTAAATGATTTTTGTACATTTTGAGTTGTTTTAAACTTTTGATTTCAAAGTTAACGATACTGGTCGAATTATAATCCACTAATAGTATTTCGAGTCGAGGCAAGTTTGAAACAACATCCAAGTCTGTAATTAAGTTTTGACGAATATCCAATTCTTGTAGTTTGGTTAAATACATAAAAGAATCGGGTAATGCACCTGCGATACGATTGGCAATAGCGAATAAACCAATCAAGTTTGTCAATTGCCCAATCTCATCAGGAAAGATTTGAATCTTGTTAAAACTGATATCGAGATAAGCAAGACTAGTGATTTCACAAATAACAAGAGGGAACTTGGTAAATGAATTGTTGGATATAAATAATGTAGTAAGATATTTGAATGAAGCAAAAGAGTTTGGTAGAGATTCGAGACAATTGTTGACGGCACGTAACGTACGTAAACCTTGGAGATTATGAAGTTGAGCGTGTTCTAGATCTGACAAATGATTACCCGATAAGTTTAAGTGTTCCAAGCTTTCGATGTGGTGGGTAGAAGGAGGTAGTGTAATATATTCGTTATTTGCCAACCAAAGCTGTTTTAGATTACTACACATTTGAATAAAGTCAACAGGAATTTCAATCAATAGATTTTTAGATATATCTAGTGAAACAATCCGAGAAGCATGTTTATACAGATAAATAGGAATAGTAGAAAGAGATCGCGATTGAAGATCGACATGCTGCCCAAACTCCTTTTCCTCTGGTATAGGCGCTGTTATATTAGGCACCATTTGAAAACGAACAAGATAGCTAACGTCGTCAATTTTGTCCTGTTCTGTATAACCCATTTGTTCTTGCAGTAATTTTTGAATATGTAATGGTTTTTCACTGAGTCCCAGTACACGCTCTTTAAATCAACAATTTGATGTTACTATGACTATCATTCCCATTAAATTAAATAGAATGCTTACCAACATTGTGTCTGCGCATAACTAAATCGAACTTTGTTACATCTGATAAAAAGAACTTTGCAGCCATTCGCTTCAATATGTCCAGCGTAGTTGAATTTACAGGAACATGCAATGTATTGTAGGTCTGATCGACACGATAAACCTTTATGTTTGCCTACATATAGCCCTTTGGTAGTTAGCATTTTAATGTATAGGCTGGTATTAAAACATACATTTTTTTTTGGACCATTCCATTTTTCAGGCACATCCATTTGATAATCCTCAAATTCGGTATGATCCTCTTCCAGAACTGAATTTGCTGTTGAGTAGTCACTGTTTACATATGCGGGCTGAACAGCCCAACTATCTGGTGCAGCCCATGATTCTGCATCGTACCCCTATTTATTTAAAACAAACAACCATCAATACCAAGCTATTTTTATATACAAAACACTTACACTATCGGTCATATAAGAGACATTAGATGAAGGAGCAGGTGATTTGTGGTAATCAGTTACTAGAATACCATCCATCCTCTCAAAGTTTTGATCCACTATACGATTTAATAAGTGAATAAGTGAGTAAATAAACAATTGAATAAACAAACAGCCGAATAATCAAATAATTAAACAATCAAATAAAACAATCCAATAAATTACACTTGCATTTTATCTGCAATTCCTATAGATCAAAGAAATTAATTAAGTATGGCTTTGCATTCACTATGCTTATTTACCTTGTTTGTCTCCTTAACCCGTTTACCACTACTTCCAGCTGATCCAGCTGATTTTTTTCTTTCTTCTCTTTGCTGATAAAGTCTTTGAATATCAGAAGCAGAAGCATCTAAAAAGGAGCGAGAATCCATCTCGCTAGATCGCTTACGAGGTGCTGGTATAGAATAACTGGATGCAGATGCAGATTCTAGCTTTCCATTAGGGTCTAAAATATGATTGGTTATGTTATACTCATTTCAAACGACAATAGTGTATTATCTGTTGATGCTACTTACTTTTTTTCTTTCCTAGTCGAAAAAAGTGGTGTCGCTTCTTATCCTTGGGAGGTTGATCTATATTTATATAATATTTATTTAATATCAGTAAACTCCGCCCAGGGCGGTCGACATAAGACTCAACAAAATGTAAATGAAATACATCTTGGATGCATTCATTTTTATAAAAATGAAATCTATTATATATGTATACACATATAACTATATAAATATCTACTTGATAATGAATTACCTTCTATTTTATGGTTACCACGCTCAATCGATGCACTTCTGCGAAGTAATAAAGGTTCAGCTCCAATCTGTCTCCCACCTCTGGGATAAGGAACGGGAGCGGTGTTTATTTTAGGTAGTGTACCTCGTGCGGGGGAATGACTAGGTGGAGGTGTTGGACGCACTGATGAAGGTACTGGACTTGTAACTCTTGCAGAAATGGAAGAATGCGGTGTGGGTGCTGGTTTTAATTTACCAGGATGATTGACTGGATCAAATGATGGTCCATCGAATGAGCGTCTTCTTTGCATGAATGAACAAGTCTGCTAAACAAAAACGATTGTAAAAGTAAAGAGTATGCAAACGAAATATGTTGTAATATTATGACGCGACTTGACGTTTGAAATCCTTGGCTGTGAATTATGTATGATATAGGCTGAGCCAGTTTTTATAACAAGAAAAGAAGCAAAAAAAGAAAAGAAAAATTATTTATTTTCAGGGAAAGAGTTGACTTTGAAAAAGCATACACACCTGGAAAATCTTGGACTGCGTGCTTTTGTTTTCGGGCTTTTTAGCCAATAAAAGTTATTAAAGTTTTTGTAACAGGCCAGCCGGTTGCCTTGATTCCTGTAATAAACCAATTAAAAATAGCTTTCGGGTGTCGAACTGACAACAACTCTAAATTAAGAGCGTCCCCTTTTTCTTTTCTCTTTCTTTTAGCACTCTTTATTATTAAAAGTAGGTCATAAAATAAAATGAATGACTCAAAGAATATTTGGATCAGTTATTTCAGTTTATCCAAAATGGATCAATTAAGCAAAAACTGAGTCAAGTCGATTTTCTAAAGAAAATCGATGCCAATACAGTATAAAGAATAGTTTATAAAAGTGACGACCTTGGTTAGTTTTCTTTTTTATCAACTGTTGTAGCTTACCTTCGAGGCATTCTCCTCTGTGAGGAGATGCCAACTCCGTGCACTATGTACCAGTGACGGGGGCTAATGAAGAAGGAGAGAGCAAGAAAGATAGAGAGGGGGAGGGGAGTGGTGTCATAAGAAAATGCGGAAAGCAAAAGTAGCTGCAGTATAATCGTCCTGATAAGCGCATTTTTTTTCTCTTTATTTGACAAATAAATAAATGATATACACCATTAGGAAAGAAGCAGAAGGAGGAGAAGCCGAAAGAAAACGGAAGAAAATAGGCACACATGAACCAGAGGACGAGCCA
>VCJA01003158.1:5547-15889 GCA_024139275.1 Backusella macrospora
ATCGCTGAATTCCGTGAAGCTTTCCAATTATTTGATAAAGATGGTGATGGTGCCATCACCACAAAGGAACTTGGTACCGTGATGCGTTCCTTAAATTTGAACCCTACCGAAGCTGAACTTCAAGATATGGTAAACGAAACAAAAGTGAGAGAGAATGAGAGGGATCATATAATAGAAAACTAATAAGTGATATGAAAAAAAAATATAAAAAGGTAAACGAGGTTGATAGTGATGGTGATGGTCGTATTGATTTTAGTGAATTCTTGGCTATGTTAGCAAGGTAAGACCTGGTTTCTTATGGATTTAAGGAGAATCGAGAGAGAGAGTGAGAGAGAGAGATTATGAAACATGGAAACAAACTTTCTTTTTTCTTTTTTTTTCTATTTCTTTCTATCTAGAAAAATGAAGGATACTGATTCTCAAGAAGAGATTCAGGAGGCATTCAAAGTATTCGATAAAGATGGTAACGGTTATATCTCAGCTGCTGAGTTACGTCACGTCATGACCTCTCTCGGTGAGAAATTAACTGAAGAAGAAGTGGATGAAATGATTCGTGAGGCTGATGTTGATGGTGATGGTCAGATCAACTATGATGAATTCGTAAAGATGATGGTAAAGTAGTTTTTGTCTTCTCTTATATGGGAAGAACCTATAATTAATTGTTCTTTCTTTCTTTTTATTCGTATTTATTATAGATGTCCAAATAAAATAATTAGAAGTTATTAATAAATAAATAAAATAAAAAAAAAACGATATATATTTCTATATATGAAGTGTGTATTCCTTTTCTTTAACTTCTTGTTTACTATGTATTAATTATTACTATGTTATTTTCTTTTATAACTTTATTTCCAAGTAACGCTCTGGATTTGATTGTTGAAGTAACCTTAAATGATATAATATTCTTGAAAAGTGGTTACGTACATCGGCTTGGTTATATTCTGAAATTATGCTGGATGAACTGACTGTAAACGGATGTTGATCGGGATCATCCACAAGGGGTAAATATTGATTGATTAATTCTAAAAGCCTATTTAAGTAATTCGCAGTAATCTATTATAATATGATTAAACAACATTGCATAATATTTCCCCCTCCCCTCCTCCCTTTTTTTTTTATATATATATTTACCATATTATTTTCCTTGTCAAAATAGTAAATATATTGCTCCAGTATTTCTAAAAATAGAATAGTGTTTGTCATGACATCAATACAGTTGTCTGCGATCTTTAATGATTTTTGTAAACATTCTAATACACGTGTATCATTTCGATATCCTTTTCTTCTAACAATCTCTGTATCTGTTTTGATGGCATTGTCATCTTCAGTGTCATCTTTATTTTCATCTTCATCTTCATTGTCATCTTCATTGTCATTTACATTGTCATCTTTATTATTATCCCCATTATCATCTTCATCGTTTTCCTCATGATTATCCACCTCCTTATTGTTTTCATGTATTATTAATTGTGGTAAAGTTGCTCCTGGAGGTGGGAACCATAAATGGGATGCATGATAGATGCAGCGTGATTGGTCAGGTTTCTTGATCAATTTAGTGCTGAACAAGGTAACTTTTGTGCATAAAGTATTATATTGTTCCACTGTCAGACTCTGACTTGTCAATAACGAACCCACACTGAATACAATGGCATTGTATTGTTTATTTGAATCTGCAATGGATTCCTCATAAATTTTAAAGCTATCCAGATAAAAATCATTTGCAATCTCATGGAGGCCCGACATATCTGCAATCTGTGCTGCCATTTGGAAATACTGTACACAATTGGCTTCATCTGATTGACGATAGAGGATCATGATGATCTGATGGATAAATCGATAGAGTATTCGTGTCTTTTTTAACCAATCCTCATCTTTGTTTTCATTTGTGTAGTTTTGGTATCGTTTGGCGAGTTTGAAACTGGAGATGATTAGCGCAGGAAAGATGTATTGGATACGTTTGGCATCACCTGCTACTCCTTCAAAATGTTGTTTTGTAGCTAATAGTAACTATAATATATATTAGCCTATATATATATATATTAATCACATATATTGATTTACCAAAAATTGTGTATCTTCATTTTCAGAATAAAACAAGTGTACCAATCTAGCAATCCAGCCATATTCATCCCGTTCATCTTCAAAGTTGGGTTGTTGTTCAGGTGAGGAATAATAGATCATGGGCGTCACCATCGCCTCATCCTTTTTCATCACATGACACAAATCTAAAAATTGATCCACCTGCTCTGGTTGAGACATATAAATTTCATTTTCCAATACAGCCTTGATGATATCCAAGATAATAGTACGTCTGATGGTATAAGATTGAAGTGCAAGTAAAGGTTGAAAATGCTTTAAAGTAATCAATGTATGTATATCGCAATGATCCACTGGGGCAAATAACATGTCCTGTAAATTGGTTTCGTTTTGTTTTGTATGTAATTCGGAAGAATCTTTGTATTTGGTAAAAATCACATCTTTGGTAAAACCAAAAATCTGATCAATGTAATCTAATCGATCTGGATAACAGTTGAGTGAGAGTCGGGTTAAACTGACTAAAAGTGAGGTTTGATCTTTCATGGTCATGTCAGGTCGCATCTATAGTTGATAGAGAATTCAAGGTTTAATAGATCTATATGTATGTATATATTCGTTGTTGTTCTTACTTCAATGAGTTGCATAATTTCATTCCAAAATACAGCAAATAATTCGATATCCTCTGGTATATTTTCTTCTTGATTATCATCATCGTCACCATGATTCCCAGTGTAACTGGTTAAACGTTCAATTAATCCCATGATTAACATTTTGATATTAACGTCCTTGTGTAATTGAGCAGTGGTGAGTAAAAATGGTTTCAAGGTGTGAATATGAAATTCATCTGGGAATATTTGTATAATAACATCCATTAAATACTCTTGTGCCATTGGATCATTACAATGAATCACTTGGTTTAATATACCAGGTAAAACACTCTAAAGAGAAAGAGAAAAGAAAGAAAGAAAAAAGATTTTCCAGATAATCAGCCCTCCCTCTCTCTCTCTTTTCCATTCTATTTTTCTACTTACAGTTTCATACACTTTTAAATTAATCCCTTCCAATTGACTCAGTCGAACCAAATTCGTACCAACCAACGTTCCCAATTCCTTTCTTTCCAATTCCCTCTTTTCTTTATCTCTACTATGTCCAACAAATTGCATTCTGATCCAAAGTTTATTCATTTCTGCAAAATTTAACAATATAAACTGAATGATATCATCCAAATATAAAGCCGTACTACTTTTTATAAAACCCAAATTAGTTTTACATAAAACTCCCTTTTTTTCTTCATAAAAACTTACTCGGTTGGTAAGAAATCACGGGCCATACCACCAAGATAATGTCTTAAAAACAAAGCCCTGATGGGATCTTGAACCCCTTTTGTCATTTCCATCATATCACCAAGAATATCGGGAATAGGAGGTGAATCATCGCTGCCAAGGTAAATCGAACCCACGGTGATCATCAGATAAAGTCGGGGTATAATGCTACTTGCATATTGTACCAGTTCATAAAGGTCCGCTAAATGGTGTCGACTGGTTTGATGGGCATCGTTGAGATAGATGGTTAAATGACGAAGTGTATCGAATATGGACATATCTAATACATAGTGAACCATGTTAGTTAAAACACAGGTTTATATCGTTACGGCTTACATAGTTCATAATATGTCTTTGGTGTTAATGAAGATGTTCTTAATTCTAATAACATGGTTGAACAATGTTTTAAACCATCCATAAGTTTGTTTTTATCCTATCATAAAAGAGAGAAGAGAGAAGAGAGAGGCTGTTATTATTGTTTTTAATTGTAAGTTTGAATAGATCAAGTAAAGGGTTTTTTTTTTTTAATTGCTTTTTTTTTTATTTTTTATTTTTTTTTTAGTTTTTACCAAACATTGTTTCATTAGATGAGATTGAATCTTTACAATTTGTAAAGCTTCTTTTAATAAAACACTTTCATCTTTGTTAGGTGATTCTCTAGTCATCTAAACGTGTCTTTTTTCTTTTTCTTTTATTTAATAAAAAAAAACAAAATGGAAGGAAAAGAAAGAAAAAAAAAAGAAAAAGAAAGAAAACAAAGAGAAATAAACAAAGACGCAACTAATTTTTTTTTTTTTTTCAATTGCATGTATGTGATGACGTACTTGAAGGTGTAAGTGTGTGTGTGTTACATGTTTATCTCTCTCTCTCTCTCTCTTGCACTCTTTGTATGAGAACACCAAAAAACTTTCCCTCTCTTTATCTTCTGTGTGACAATGTGATCAATCACTTCTGATATGTTTTTCACGCGTACAAAAACAATGAAAATCGATTACAGACAAAATAAAAGTTTTTTTTTTACAGTATTTTTACTTGAAATTGAGACGATTCTGGACGAATTCGCCCAACTAATTTAGACAAGTGTGCTATATTTTTAGACGAGTGTGATATCTTTTTAGACGATTTTTTTGGTAGACCTTTTATTTAGAAATCTATTCACTATACAATTGTTTGACGAAAGATATGATAAAGGACTCTCCGAGCAGCGCTTTTTTTTTTACTTGTAATTTTTTTTTTATATAAACAATTTAAGAAAGAATGATCACTTAGTGGTATATGGATATAAGATATGGATATAACATGGATATAACATGAGAAGGTTATAGACATGTCAATCACAAATATAATTTTTATTTTATAAAGTATTCAGCAGTAGACTTGGATGGTAACTTTCTAAGCCCGCAATTTTCATCCAGGATTAGACGATCCAATCTTCGTTGTTCAAGCAATTCATTATATATGGTAGCCAACATCTCGAAAATGATATTCCAGTTGCTTCGTAGCTCCCAGGATGTGGGGACACAAGCTGATCTCAGCTCCACAAGCCTCCATCTTCCTGATTTTGTTAAGTTAAGTTTGGTTACGGTTAGGGTCTGTTTTATCACTTGTATACCAAAGGTACACTTTTTCGTCATTGTTTCCATACTAGCTCTTTTGTTCTGTTTCAATATATGGAGTAATGAGTTGCTACATTCAACTAATAGCTTTAGGGTGTCGTCCAGGGAGTGAGCTGTTATTTCTTTGTCAAAACCGCTGCTACATTCAATGAAAAGCTCTTCGTTGCTTGTTGTCGTGTTTCTTCCTAAGCCATCCGCATATTTTCTATCTGAGAAACTAATGACAAAGTCATTGCTTTCGGAAACCGTTAAACCTTGTGATTCAATAATTTTCTCACACCAGCAGAACTCTGTTAAATTAGATTCTTGACCTAAATACTTGAACATGGGGATAATATATTTGACAAAAGGTGTACGCTCGTGATTGTTACTATTGCGCAATTCTTGTTTGCAATTTGAGCTGAAGTCTGTAAGAGTATAACAAACAATGTCCATGAACGTCCGAGTGGTACCAGTAGCTTCAAGTCTTTTTTCATGGCTCCAAAGCATTCTGATGAAATCCTCTTTATCAGTGCTTAATACATCTTGAATAAATTCAGAAACACCGGGAAAAGAGTCGAATGAAGCAAATTTATTTTGATCTGCAACGTAGCTCCTGTATTTATTCATTGCTTCCTCGTTTTTATAATTATCGTCATCAATTAAGAACTCCATCCCAATTTCACAGAATTCTCTGATTTTCTCTCTATCAATGTATTGGATCTTCGGTTTATGTGGTGCTGTCAAGAATGTAGCTGGATTGAAAATGACGAATTTCTTTTGATTTTTATCCAAGGTACAGGTCTGAAAGAAAAAAAGAAATTAATTAATCGCGTGAATTAGCATTTTATATTTTCAAGCTACTTTTTTTGTAGGTGTTGTGCATGTTGTTGTTTCTACTGTTGGGATTTGAGTCGCTTCATCTTCTGTTGTTCCTGAGACTTGCGTGGTTGCCTCTTCTTCTGCTGCTGAGCTTGTTGCACAATCAATATATTGATTTTGGAATTCATTAAGACCTCTCACTGTCAACGCATTTCCAAGTCTTTGTGCCTTTTCATACGCTTCTTGCCGTTCCTTTGCAATTTTTCTTTTGTTTACTCTTGGCTCATTCTCGTCCATCGTATGTTTGTATTCCTTGATAAATTGATCTCTTGTTTTTCGAAGTGAGAAATGGCTATGTACTCTTTGAATAAACATATTGATCTTTAAAGGCAACGCTACCGATTGATCTTTGTTATCCATTATATTATAAAAGTACGGCTTTAATATAGCTGTATATTCCCTCAGGATTGTCTTTCATCAATTCCTCCTCTGGAATGCAATCAATGGGGTATTGTAGATCGCAAAAGCAGCTAACTGGCATTGTCAAGATGTAGTTAAATTTGGTAAGCTTGTTTCGTATTTCTGGAGTTAGTGTATATTATTTATCACAATCGCGGGGGAATTTTGGGGAGCCAACCATTTTAAAAGTTACAGCAAATAATAAGCATTGACAAAAGTAAAAAGACAAACTTATCAAAATGACGCCTATCAAAATAATGTTTTTTTTTTCTTTTGCAGTCAACTAAAAAAAACCAATTTCGCCTGTTACGTCATCAAGAAATAAACCATTTATGACTTATTTAATTTTTTACACCAGTGTAATATTTTTACTTTTCACCACATCGTTAAGCCTTATAAAATTCCAAGAGGATCCACCCATCTTGGTCCTTGGCTAATAGAGATAAAAGCCAGCCTCTCAAGGATTGAGATGGTCTCTGCAACTTTTGGTGAGGTATGCAATAGTTGGCGCGGGCTTGCTGACGACCTGTTACGATGTATTATTGCCTAGCTTTGAAAGCCTTATAAAATTCCAAGAGGATCCACCCATCTTGATCCTTGGTTAATAGAGATAAAAGCCAGCCTCTCAAGGATTGGGATGGTCCCTGCAACTTTTGGTGAGGTATGCAATAGTTGGCGCGGGCTTGCTGACGACTTGTTCAAATGTCTAGGTAAAATAAAGAAACTTGTTGGGTTTACAAGGTATTTATATATTTGTAGAAGACAAATTTCAAGTATAATTGTTAATACTTAATTGCTTATTTGATGTGCTGCTGTACAATGAATGTACGAGGAAATAAAATTTAGGTAAAGCTTGATATGCCTTATCAATATTCGAAGTATAATCTCAGTTTCGAGATTTATGAAATTAAGATGCATGGAATTATCAAAGTGGGAAACAAACCATACGTGACGATCAGGAGAAATGAAAATAATAAAGGTTGAATGAAGAAAAGGTTATTTTTTATTCACTTCTGTAAGTATCGTTATCTCTTAACGAAAAGTACCGATATTTTCCATTAATTGCTCTGTACACTGTAATAAATTTTCTTTCTTGACTTCCTTAATGTTATGCATCATGTTACGAGCAATACTGTTTCTTTTCTTTTTTCTTTTTTCTTTTTGTATTTAAGTGAAGATCCATCAAACTTTAATAATAATAATAATAAAACTTAAATGAATTAGTCTTTCATCGTATCATTTTTGTCAGAAGAGTCTGATGGCAAATGTTTTGTATTAAGTAAACTTTGGGATATCATTACATGGCTCAGTGGCTAATATTAATAGAACACAACATGTTGGAGGATACCGATGAGGCGACCTTTGTGTATCAATTTGGTATGTTGACGTGCGTCTTTTGATAAAGCAGATAGTGTAGGACCGCAGAGTTTTAGAAGGATCGGTTGGGTCAAATTTAGGAATGGAGATATTGAAGCTTTCCAGTTGGGTGTAGACATGATTGCTATAATCCTCATGGGTGAGTAGGCTTATATCAAGGATATAATTGTATTTTTTTATGATCAACTAATATAGAGAATTTGTGTCGAGAGAGGGTTTGTGTTTGGGCTTTGGTTTAGATATTTTACAATATCCACTTAGGTAATACTCCATTCGAGATGTTTGTTTGTGTTAGCATATTATTTACATGCTCTATCCTGTTTCAAGTTAATGAACGGTATCTTTTAAAGAAATAATATTATGGTATACAGAGCAATTCTACATAATTCTGCGATAGTTTAATCTTTATGGCTAAGGAAAATGTTGTCTTTTTTTTTAGATAGCCCTTCTATCCAGGCATAGTGGAAGAATAGTAGTAATTTAGAGCGCCACAAGAAGCTTGCTCATGGCGTCGTCTACCTTCATGAAGGATGTACCTTTCTGTTACTTCTTGTAACCGGGTGTAATGTTGGATTAAAAAAAAAAGGAGGCTCCTCTTTAGGCTCCTCCTGATCTGACATATTGTTTTATAAGTAGGTGGATGGAGGTGTTGCTGAAATAAATTTTAATATGAACCTAATTTGCTAGAAGTTATATTTATAGCGGAAGACCCAAAGTATTGTGTGTTCTTTTCAGATGAAAATGTTGAAAGACTGAAAACCATAAGATATCTTAATCTTGCTTTGTTCTAATGCTCTCCAAAACACTCCAGTAACATCAAGCCAGGTTTTTAATGAATATATGATACAATATCTAAAAACAACAAAGAGACTTTTGTTAATTCATAAATAAACGTTGGTTGATTTTTTTCTTTTAGGAGATTGCTAAATGAAACAAGTTTTTGAGCCCTCAATAACGAAATTACTTTCTCTCTCTCTCTCTCTCTCTCTCTCTATTTAATTTTTTTTTATTCCGCTTCTTCACTACATGATAATATATTGATTATATTATCCATAGTCTGCTTCTTCCTCTCATGAAAGCGGAATCTTCATTTTCTTAAATGGATGTATCCATAAAAGGTTAAATAATTTCAGCATTACAATTGAATCAATCAATGCATGATATCATCGCAACTCGATCTCCAAGCTTAATAATGAACGCAAGCCTACTTATAAAGTAACTTGTAAATCATATCTGTAACATCAAGTATAAAAATGATTTATTAGGCCTGAGCAAAACCAATATAACCAATATTGGCTCCCTTCAGGAACATACTAACAAGTAGATATACTACCTCGTTGGGTTAATGAGACTTTATCATATATATCTTCGATCAATTCATAGTCGTAAAAAATACTTGTGTCACTTTCCAAAAAAATTGATTGCAGGACACACCTACACCAATATTTGTTGCCTCCGTTAGCACTCCAGATATGGTAAAACCCAACTCATCAGCTTCCCTCCCTTGGTATAGAAGAATTTAGACTTGATATAAAACATGACATCTTAGAAAGTCATAAAGAAAAAGACTCATTTAAACTTAAATTGTTTATATTAAAAAAAATTACAAGTAAAAAAAAAAGCTTACCTCGGAGAGTCCTTTATCATATCTTTCGTCAAACAATTGTATAGTGAATAGATTTCTAAATAAAAAGGTCTACCAAAAAAAATCGTCTAAAAAGATATCACACTCAGCTTATTTCTCTTTATTTAATCGATACCAACGCGTTCTTTTGTAATCCCATGCCTCTGATCAGTAGCATCTTTTTTTTTTGGAGGGGGGGCAGCGAAACACTGGTTTGTCCCTTCTTATATATTGCTGATATATATTGTTTGAACAAAATGGTTATTTTCTTTGGTTTGACGTTAAACACCAATCCATGACGAATATAGTCTTGAGTAACATCATCCAACCCCACTCACTAAATTATATTCAGGGCATGAAAACTCTATATCACTTGTGGCTTTTAGTAATGTGTCTAATTTTTTTTATATATATATTCTTCTTCTCGTCCTCTTCCATTTTGATATTATATTGAAATACCTTGGTTTCCTTTTTATACTACCTCATCATATCATGATATTGTCTTTGAGTGGTTTCGAATTGTTTTTGTTTTTTTGTTGAAATCAAGTTTACCGATGGTATATTAATGGATTCAATATCTCCTGCCTTGCCTTTATATATTCTTAGTTTTTAGAGACACCCCTGAGTAAATTGTAGTTATTACATGTTGCACCATTTAACATAATATAAAAGTCATTGCGAATAGAGACTGGCCAGTTATATATTTTTATTGATAGAAAAAAAAAATCAGTTTTCAAGATATAATAAACGTATGTCCACCTTCCCTTAATTTTTTTCTCTCTTGAAAGGCATTGAAAATAGAATCTAATATACATGACCTCCTCTCCAATTAATAGGTTGTATAAAATATATTATTTGAATCAAGCTAATCTTTTGAAATAGTATCCTTCTGGTAGTTGATGACTTTGGGTGGCCTACCTGTTACATCTTCACGAGAAAAAAAAAACAGATAATGTGCCCTGTTTCACCTTGATGTGCCACTCTGTAATAAATTCAGAAATAAACAAAAAGACACATAGATGACCATGACAATTTCTGTTCCTGAGTTTTTTTTTTTTTTTTTTTTTTTTTTTTTTTTTTTTTTTTTTTTTTTTTTTTTTTTTTTT
>VCJA01003161.1:25467-37657 GCA_024139275.1 Backusella macrospora
TTCGATATTGACTTTGAAGTGAAATTATAGATATAATTTGTATATATTGTTTGGAAATATACAGACATGTACCTTAGAGTATTGATTATCGATCGTCAAAGTATTGCCTCATTGGCACATTCATGTTTTATACAGTTGGTATGAAATAATACTACTCAAGAGGAGGCTTCGAAAAATGGAAGAGTAGGTTTATTTAATGTTTGGATAAAAAAAAGATAATCAAATAGTTTGACTCTTGACTTTATCACAAGACAGATTTTATTTTATTTTGACTTTTCCAGCCCTTTATTAATGGGTTATAGCTCAATTATGAAATCAATGCCGAAGATCGACTATTTTGGATTTTATGTAAATATGTCTTCTTGTATCAATAGCTATTTGAAAAATAAATTTAATCGACTGGTTTTATAGACCGAGATAGATGCTCTTCAGTTTAGTTTGGCATACATGTAATTTCAAGTCATAGTATCACCCCCAACAGAAAGAATAGGACTATTTCCAAATATAATCGAAGATAATGGTTTAGACATTACTCCTTCAGTAAAAGAAAGATCTAGTTCAACAAGAACAATATTTTTAAAGAGGAAATATAATCTATAGTATATATGGTCACATCACTAATGTCAGCCTTATAATAACTGTATTTCACTCTGGGAAAATGGGCAGGTCCGATTCTAAGCTTAAGTAGTGGGCAGGTAATGGGCGGAATAATGGCGCAAAAATCTGCCCTGGGAGCACGTCGCACAACAACAGGTCACTTCCTAAGGCTCTTAAAAAAAAACCACTTCCTCGTTAGGTGATAATCAACAATAAAAAAAAAAAAAAGTAATGTAGAAGTTCTTGTCAAGGGGATAATACTTATGTTCGTATATGATATTTCAAAAGTATTTCGTGGGTGTAAATACAAATGGCTTTTTATTGGACGTTTGTTTTAAACTGCCCATTTTCCTGGAGCGATTTGCTCAGCTCTTGTTTAAACATCTGTTCCTGAAGCACCAACCTATCCTGATTTTGAATTCCTCTTGAAGAGTTAGAATCTGTACCTGAGCTTGTACGTCAAGTTAATTGAATATATAGCTCCTATGAATCTGTTCCTATTCATTTTTACCACTAATAGATAGATAAAAGTGAATAGCTTGCATTAATTTCAGTTTCAGATATTGAACTCTTTTTACGTTCTCATCTTTCCACTGATATTACTGGTGCTATATACGGGGCTTTGGTAAGGAGCGAAGTAAAAAATAGACAACTATATGAAATATGTATAGATGCTTTTTGGGAGTTATTTCATAAAGATTATTAATTCATCTTTTCTTTAATAGGTTCATCAAACCCATATTACAAACAATAATACCACTACCTCTGCACATCGATTTATTCAGGCTTTGAAATTATACCAACCAATTTCAAGCATATATTAGCACACAATACCTCGCTGCAAATAATATTGAGTTTCTGATTGGTTAATTTTACATGATAACTGCAGAGTGTCTTTTATAAAGGACAACAACAGTCTGAATTATCATATTTTACCAAAAAGAAAAAATGATAAATTCTTCATAAATACATAAATATATACGTGTATTTTTTAAAGAATAAATTCAAATGTATATATGTCTTATTTCTTATCAAGTAAATGGTATTGAGAAAATGAGTTTGGTACATGTGGCTTACATTGTATGCATGTAACTGAACTGATAAACGCGAAGTGTCGGGAAATCAATTGTATATCTCAAATTGAGACTGCTTCTGATGCTTTCTTCAAATAGCACCACTCTTCTTTTTACTGTTACTACAGTTTATGTCCAAATGGAAGACAAGCGTAAATCCATTCACGATCTTTTGACACAAAATGTAGGTACAAGCTCTAGTTTTGAAGGAGCTGAACTTATTGGACGTCTTCAAATGGTACTTGCGTCTGACCACATATACGATAGAGGCACACTCTTATTATATGATGTCAATTCAAACATGTACATTCCATGTCGAGTGGACTATTTTCATCCTGAATACTTCAATCGAGACATTGTTATTCGAAAGTGGTGTTATATTTGCTCGCCTGACTGCGGCATTGCTTTCGCTGAGTTCGAGTTCAAGAATGTTTATTTTTTGGCGTCAGGCACGCCTTTACTCACAGAAGCCCTCACTGTAGACATAGTTCGTTTTGAGTTTATACAGGCACAGTCTATTCCATTTTTAGCCGGTAGAGCTACAGCAATCTCTAGTTTATTTCAACAGTTGGATGATATTTACTTTTTGTTAGAACTGAATACAACCACAGTCCTATTTCAAGGACATGATGCGCTTATGTACCAGCCATTTTTTCAGTTGAATTGGTACTATAGCTTTACAAATACTGCAGTAAAGGAAACCCCAAAAAACAAACTGAATCTTGTACAGTTTCAACCTTCAGAATCGAAAGTTCGTGTTATTAGAAAATCAGATTATGAGAGGATTCCCGTAGTCGATAACATACCAGATATCGAGCAACACATGGAGGGCACTATTACACGAGTTATTGACATAGAATTTGGCCTTTATGAGTTGAATGAGCATCATGTTATATGTTTATATGATTATCCTAAATACAGTCCAACCATGTTTCCGCTACGTTTAGGTATAAAGTTATCGCTTTATCATGTACATTTACTTTCACTTTCACTTGATAAACGTCATCCTTTTATACAACAACTCTGGCCAGAAAACAAGGCGGATAACTATTACATCATTGCTGCGTGTTTGAAAAGTCATATCGCAATTCTTTCTTTTCCTAACCATTGGGATTTTGATGATACAACTTGGGGGACTCAAGAAGACCTTTATATCGAGTGTATATCGCATAGATATAAACTAACACAGGTGTTATATGAACTCGCACTATCTTGTACACTCCAGCAAAAGTTTACTGCATATCCCAGCAATATTCCTGCAATAGATAAAGAAAAACATACCGAAAACTT
Organism: Backusella macrospora; assembly: GCA_024139275.1. Classification (NCBI taxonomy): domain Eukaryota; kingdom Fungi; phylum Mucoromycota; class Mucoromycetes; order Mucorales; family Backusellaceae; genus Backusella; species Backusella macrospora. Next base: position 28,428 of record VCJA01003161.1, read on the forward strand.
TGATTTGAAATCAAATTTCATGCAACATTCCTCTCACTGTTCGCTTATACCAACGTCTTCTATGTCGATTCCTTTTTACTCTATGCTCAAAGAAATCAAAGATGTTCTTCTTTATCCGAAATTGGAAAGCATAGAAGAAAACAACACATTGGCGGGTAGTGGTGGTCGTTTTGCATCAAGTTTGGTGTCCATACAGCAATCCACTTATAAAGAAGAAACACGCTTTTTAGGGATTATTGACGTTGGAGTGGATGGCCGACTTGAAATAATGGATAATTCTCAAAAATTCAAATTGATACTACCGGAGAAAGATAAGACGTCTATTGTTGTTGGTGGATTATACGAATTTTCACAATTTCGTTTGATGCGGGAAGATTTATCTTATAGCGACGAGAATGATGAAAGACACATTTTGGCAGTAGAATACGTCACATGCAGCGGCGATGATTTAACGCTACGAGGCCGACCACTTACAAATATCGTTCACTATCTTAATCTGTCAGAGCTGAAGCCTGATAGCGAACAACAGCTCATTGGGTTTATTGATGCGAACTTGGAATTGCCGTCAAAAGTGTTCTATGTAAAGGCAATACACCCCTTAGATATGGTAGAAAGTCAACATGAGCTTACAATGGAGTGTCGCGTATATGTTTCACTGTATGATATCGGCGACAATAGCTCAACAATCAAATTTGATATTGGTTCTGTCGACGCAGTCTTTGTGTTTAGCTCACTCCATAGAAGCTTACAGCATATGGTACAACTAATGGTAGGTGGGTGGTATGTTATCACAGGTCTGGATTCTTCTGTCGAACATAATATATACTATGTTTCTCATGAGGCATCCATCATAAAAATCGAAGAAACCAAGCCAGATATACTACCTACTCTCTCACCTATATATAAACCCAAGATTCATTTGGATATTTTTCCGGATGCAATGCTAGAATTTTCGGAGAGTAAATTAACAGGAAAGATATATTCTGTGTCGGAAGCCATTAACAAGCTTCGACAGGTTGATTCACATGACATTCAATTACTATCTATAAAAGGAATCATTGTAACAAAAGCATGGTCTATCGGAAATGAACATGGAACAGTAAGCAAGCTAAATCCGAAGAAATTATTTATGGATCTTGGTATTGGGACTGGTAAAGAAAATCGCATACTTTTTTTGAAGTTTAGACAGATAGATGGCTTGGATACAATCGACATATATATGAATATAGAGAAACATTTTTATCCAATGGGGCTGCTCCCTGGTACTGAAGTCATCTTTCATCATTTAGCATTAAAAAAATCTTTACAGAATGTTTATTCAAAATCCATGGGAACTTGTACATATGAAATAATTCACTCTGGTCTATGCACTACAGATTTTGTTGAGAAAGGTGGAAACGAATTCCAGACAGTCAGCTCATTTTACCAAAAATCGAAACAAGAAAAGGCGATGTTACCCATTTCAAAGATATTTGTCACAGTTTCGAAATTATTTTTTTTGGAGTTGAAATGGACATGTCTGAATTGTAACACCGTTGTTCAACATGACAGTTGCTATGGAATGTGTGAGAACGCACAGCGAATATTTCATGCAAACTGCTTGATGGAAGCAACTGATGGGACAGGACATGTGACAGCAGATATTGAAGGTGAAAGACTCGTGTTCCAGCTTTTAGGATTAAATCAAAATCAATCGGGGTGGATCAAAGAGAAGGCTAGTCAAAATGCACTTGTTTATAAACAGTTTAATACATTCAATGAAAAAACACCTCTTGATCACTTTATTAAATTATGCCGACAGAGAAGCTATTGGATGTACGGAAAGGCGTTTAGTCGAAATCCTAGAATAAAATCAAAAGAAACGACAAGAGACATACTAAGTGATTCTGGACTGACTACTTTAAGAGTATATGCGAACGAGAAGGCTTTTTTGGCATGCCAATATGAGGGGAAAAAGTTTAAAGTAGTTGAAATTGAACAGGTCGATATTACAAATGCTGTTATTGATATACTTGATTCTATTTGATGATAGTAGTGAGCAGTAGATATTAATTGTAATAAAATCAGTAAAATAAACACTGTATATTTTACACTTTCTTATTATTATTTTCTATTTTTTTTTTAATAAAATAACATTGTAATTAATTAATTAAAATAGCAATTTAATCATGTAAAGCAAATATCAAATCTTCTAATTTATTCACATCTCCTAAAAATTGTATTACTATTTCCTATATGATTTATACATGGCCAATGGTATATCGTCCTGTAGATTTTCTGGATCAGAATCCAAATCTTCATCAGAACTGCTACATGTTCTATTTTGAGGATTTAGGTAGTTTTCAGGTACAATGAAGCCGGTAGATTCAACAGAATGACTCTTCATAAATGATGGTAAAGAGTCACTTTGATGTTGTGGATGGTTCTTTTTGGTAGGACGAGGTTTTTTTACAAGCTTTCTAGGCTTTTTAACGGGAACATGATGCATATTTTCTGAAGTAGAAGAAATAATCGATAAGTACCAAAACATATGATTGGAAATAAGAACCTGCTCATGTAATGGTCTTCGTGGATTCGCCAATTTTATATGAGAGAGTTTATAAATGGTTCTTTCCATATGGAGTGGTAACCTCGTCATAAACATTCGATTCAATACAAAGTCTTTTGGTGGATCAGGTGGCGATATTGAACTTACAGAGTTAGCTTTTGTTTTTCTAGAGAATAAATGTGAAAAAGTAAAACGCTTCCCCGAGAACGATGGTTCTGAAGATTTCGACGGTCTAGGCTTTATAGGAGGAGGAAGAGAGGAATCGTTTTTTTTCTTTGGTTTTTCATCTGACCAAAAAGAGGTCCATGACCATGTTTTTCTAGTCTGTCTACTCGACTCAATATTACGGTCTATATCGAACGAATCAATCACTCTAGGCGAGGGGGGTTCTTCGATAATGATAGGTATTATCGGCTTTGGAGAAGTTTCTCTTATCGACAGAGTTGTGCTACCTTCTGCTGATGCTGATCGCGAAAGAGGAATAGCTGTGTGTTGATTTTCTTGAATACAATCGGATTCGCTTTTTCTATTTATAATGTCTGGTTTTTGACTGGAGCTGATAGATAGGTTTCTTTTGAAGTTGTTACGTGCGCCACGTCTTAGTAACGGACGATCACCCTTAGGAACAAGTGCTTGCGATTGATCTAGCGGCGATGAGTTTCTATCAAACACCAAGAAGTCAGGTATTTCGTGATAACCACCTTGATACACACATACACATATATACATATATAATATGAGTTTACAAAGTTTATTATTATTAATATGTATATATAATATGTATATGTTATGTTATTTACCCTTTGGAAAGTGTAAACTGACGCTTCGGCGTATTAATAATTTATTCTTTGGTTCATCTAATTGCTCATGGACTTTTGTACTGTTTATTCTTTCTAATGCCTCTAAAGCTACTTTCCTCTCGACCTCTATATCATTAGTTTCTTGTACTGTATAATCTCCTGGTGTAAATGAAACAGAAAGAACTGATTGTCTCTGTCTTGCCCCTTTCTCTCTTATATTTAAGCCATGAACTTCAACATATTTTTGAAATTCAGCAGGTGAAATTTCTGGGTGTTGTGAAGCTGGAACCCTAAAATATACAGAATAAAGATTGAGTATTACGCTGTAGAGAAATATAATTTATATATTTAATTAATTACTACCAAAATAAATGCGATGGATTGGATGTTGATATATTGATTACTTCAGTAAAACTATTATTTTCTTCATTCTTTACAATTCTAGGCAGTGATAAAGTACGAGTTAAACCTGCTGTGGTGGAAATAGAGGATTCTGAATCAGATGATTGCTCTGCATTAGAAAATAACTTCATGTCTCCCCAATCTTCTTGATGAGACAAGTTAATTTCAGGCAAAGTTAAACCAATTGAATCAGCATAGTTAGTCATTGTCATTTATAATTATCTGAATGTTCTCTTTTAAATTTAAAACTCTTTATTTAAATAATTATATTTTATTGTGTCCAAAAAGAAAAAGATATATGAAAAAAAAAAAAAGTTATAAAAAGTAATTCAAGGAAGGGAAGGAGCCGGGGAGAGCTGGAAGAAGGAGTAAACGAGGAGAGATAAGTCCTCAGTACTTGTCATGAGTTTGGGTCGGTGAAAATGCAATGCATTGAACGTTTAGTCACCTGACCTTTTTGGGTTGACCAATCATGATTATAGCATGAGTAGATCCAAATTCGAGTCAGTGACTATATTTTAGTAGTTTTAGTTACATCTCAAGAGTATATGTTATATTTACCTATAATTATTTTATACAGCAAGAGATGTAGATTACAAACCGGTTTAAAGTTTTTTTTCTTGCCTTTTATATAATTGAAGGTTTGGACCCATTTGGTTACAGTAAATAAATTATGGCTTTAGTTACGTCGATTCCTCCTGTATTTTTCAAGAAAAAGAAAAAAAGTTCAAATTATCGAGAAAAAGCAATCAAATACATGGGAAAAACTTTCAATTTATTGAGAAAAAGCGTAAAAATTAGTGAAAAAATCACCAGGAGTAAGAAAAAAAGTTTAATGGGTAATCTCGTTGTGATTATAATTATAAAATGATTTGAAATTTCAATTGTTTTTTATTTATTTAGATCATTTGAATTGGCACTTATATATTTGCTCAAAACAGCATAAATGGGCAAAACATAATACATAAATAATAGTGAAAACAATACATAAAAAAACCGTAAAATTTATAATAGAGAAGAAAAATAAACAAAAAAAACTCTTGAAGTCTGATTAAATACTTCAACTTGTGAATTCGAATCTCTTTCTGTTTTGTCTGCTTCTAACTCTATTATCACCATAAAACTTCGCGTTTTGTTTTATTTTTTTAAAAATAGACGATATATTTTATTAAAAAAATTGATAAATTCATGGTTATTCTCTTCCATAGTCGAACTTAGCGACATTAGTACACATAAGCCAAATTTGTATTTGATAGTCACTTTGAGTGTTTATATACTAACTTCTCTCTCACTCTTTTATAATATTTACTTGTGTTCTGATACAGCTTCATTGATCCTATTTGATAATACCTGTGTTCATTGGGGCTCTTTCTTACTCACTATGTTTATACATGCAACCAATTGTTCCCCTTTTTTTCTTGATTTCCTGCTTTTTCTAAATAATTTTATCATTCTTTCTCATTAATTATTTTTTATTTCTCAAAATAACTTGGATTTTTCTCAATTTCTTGAAATAAACAGTACAGTTTACGCTTTTTTTCAATCTGTGCATTACTCTTGTTTTTATATTGTTCTACACTTTTAATTTCAAAAATGGTTCATCATACCTCTCTTTCTCTTTCTTTGTTCTTTTATTAAAAAGTTGACTATTTTTGAACTTGAGGTATATCTTTATATCTTTATATATATTCTAATTTCTCTAAACTTTCTCTAAAAATAATTGATTTATCTAACATACGTTCACTTATTCAAACGACCTAGTATGTTTCCCGGAGAAGAGATACGAAAAAAACATAAAGAATTTATCCAGGAGAGAGAAAAAGCTAAAGGCAAAGAAAATTAGAAAAATTAAACTTAGATGCGTCCGCCTCAGCAGGTATGACTATAACTATTTCCTCTTATTAAATATTATGACTTATACTTAAATATGACTTTATTTATTTTTACAGGATCAACTTCTCTTGGTAGTAAGAGAAAATTCAGTGAACTCAATGATCTTGAATCAGTAATAAAGAAGCAAGTGACTCAAAACGGAACCATTGAGCTGATAAATTACCCTGAAGTACCTCTCAATGTTGATGTAACAGATGATATGGGTGATATCATTACTCATAATCCAGAGTTAGTCTATGACATAGCTAAATTAATAGGCGTCTCTCAATTTGATATTTCTGATGATGATCAAGATTTCTTGGACGACCTCTTTGTTCCAGAATCTTCTCAGTCTAGTGATATATCAATGATGGATATCAGCTCACAAGAGGAAATACAGTCGCATATTTCTCTAATAAGTACCTCTTCCCAAGAGCTAATTGAGGTAATGGAAGCTACTTCTAATGTAACAACAGGTGCCGGCGAAACTTCTGTGAAGCCTTGTAACAATTGTGTAAAAAGAAAAAGGTATGACCCAAATAATCTTCATTCTTCTACTAAAAGCAGGGCCTGTCCTGGTCACAAACTTGACAACAATGAGTATTTACAACATCTTCTTGGGAATAATCAGATATTTGACCATAAAAAGCACCTTAGAACCGCTGTTCATACTGAGGAAATTGCTCATGGGAAATTCAAGAATACTTTTTGTGACAAAGTCAAATGCTGGTTGACTACGTGCGGGAGATTTCAATAAAAGTACACAGTTTCATTCAGTACTATCTTCTTGTTCAACTGAGCGAGAACCGTGTTATTACTCAGCTTATTTGTACTCAAGATTTCTTCTATTCGTGCTTGCAACGCGTGATTAGTGGTCAAATTACGAATCAAGCACAAGCAATTCCAAGAGTGGAAACCAATCGTGTGTTTGATCTTTATATTGCTGAGTTCCCAAATAGTATTACTGCTATAGCCCCAGGAACACCAAGTGTAACTAGTGCGCTCTCATCACTTGCACTTTAATTTGCTACAAACTTTAAAAATATTATAGCTACAACTTTTGAGAAAAGACTTCGCTATTATTTTCATCTACCTCTGGGTGAGCTTGTGAGAGGTATTTCTGCGCGTAATTCTAAAAAAGTATAAGGCTACCTGTATAATCGTTGTACACATCAGTTTCATACAATATGGCCTAGATATGTTTCCCGAAACGCTGCTCTTGATGATACTATAGAGGAAATAGCCAATAATATTGTCATTCCAGGTCGTTTTCCTGTTACACCTATAAGTTTGGATGATAATGGTGCTGCTTATTTACTTTGCTTATTTGGAGTTCTTGAATATATTGAACAGTGCAACCAAGGTGTCATTAATTTGGAAAATGAAGTGCAAGTTGAGGCGACCTTAAGTTTTGATTATCAGTGTATCAGATCTTTGGAGGAGTTTCTTAATCTTGGTAGGCGTCGACGATCGAAATTAGTTAGAAGTCTAGCGAACGAGATTAATAGAGGCAATGTTGATACCATAACTTATGAGCCACAGCTATTAGTACAATCCAGAGAATACTTTCGAGGTGCTGCACTTGACTGTACTGGTAGAATTTTGATTTCGGAACAGATCCCGGATGAAAACGTACATCATGCTCCAAATGATGTTTTGAGAGGACAGGATTTCCTTCCAGATGTATTCACTTTTGTTCAGCTTGAGCGTGTTTTTACTTTGTTCACTCACCGTAAGCTAACCAGACCATATATATATATCGATAGAGACACACTGAATGCTATTCTTGTTCAAGTTCGGCAGGTCTTGGGTCCCCCTCCAAGAGGCCCTTGCAGGATTTATCCCGCTAATGATAACGTAGCTGGTGTAAACGTTGAAAATGAAGCTTATCATCATCATTTCCATTACTATTTCCAGTTTGCTAAGTTCTTCAGGTTCAACCGGGTGAGGCTACCCATCCTGAAAAACAGAAGAACCAATAAAGATAATGTGTTGTTTACAAATTTTGTGAGGACTGATGGTTGTTCTATTGATTTTATTTTCTCACGTGCTGAGGACTATGAGGATAAACAACTTGAGGCTGAATTTTACACTCGTGCTGGATATAAAAAGTCAAACAAATGGATATTTCAGTTTAAAAATGCGAATATACGTCCTAGTCAAAGTGACAAACTCGATGATCGTTTCGGTGGAATAGATTCTGATGATGAAGATGAAGGAGACAGCAAGAGTAGTGGAACAGGAGAAGCTCACGGAGAAGAAGCTAGGTAAGGCTCTCCAGAAGATGAAGGGTCTGGTGAAGAAGTTTAAGTTAACCAAAGTATACAAGAGATCGAGTCCAAGTTACTCAGCTACAAGAATGCCAATCTTGGTTTATACACAGACTATCTTCGTAACTTTTTCGAGCGGTTGACTCGACTTCTTGCCTTTTATAACATCAGGTTTTCCTGGTTGAGACTCCTGGACTACAATGGCCAGAAATGTGCCCAAGCTGAAATGAAACATATTTTTATCAACGGAGGAAGAAAATATAATCATACAGCTAATAAACAGCAACTCGGTAGACCAAGAAAACGACTCCAGCCCGAGTACTTAACTCCAAGAAGGCCACCAAGAGATCCAAATAATCCACATCACCACGTTCCCCGTCCTGCCGTTGGTGGAAAGTGGAAGCTCCTACTTCATATAAATGATAATAGGTTGCCTGTTTTTGCATTTGGCGGTGCAATGTTTCCTGTTAACATGCGTGGAAAGATATCAGATTTTGCGAGTGTATGCCTTCGTGTTCTACGGCAAGCTGAAAGAGATAGTGAATTGGCTATGTTTGTTGTTGATGAGTTTTATACATCGCAAGTATGTTCAAAGTGTAGAGAAAGACGATTAGGAGGAATGCCGCTTAATGAAGATGAGGTGCATGCAGTCCAAGTATGCGCTAACTGTAGGACTGTATGTCAGCGCGATGTTAACTCGAGCCGCAACATCTATTACGTTTTTAAACACTTGATCACTGATAGAGAAAGACCAGAAGAATTTCAGAGATCTGCTTTACCCTCTGGTGAAACATCTGATGATTCTTCTGATGAGTTTCATGATATATCTTCTGGTGAATCTTCTGGCACCACTTCCCACTCCTCATAACAAAGACGAGTCGATGTTTATTGGTAAGTGTAGCATAACATTATTAACTCAGATCCAATTCGGTGAGACTAACTATATCTGTAAATAATATCAGTTCACGTGTAGCTTAGTAGAATTGTATGTCATACAAACAGATATTAAATTTAAGCTATCTGTCTAAAAATAAAAATCAACTTCTTTTCCATTATTTTATATACCTTTTACTATTGTTGTTGAAATTATATTTTTTACGTTTTGCTCAAGAAATTATTGATATCACAACATTTATTAAGTCAGTAGGTAATTAAGAACCCGATGCAGCATGTTTTTTTTATTTTCAGAGTTTGCAAATCAGCCTTGAACAACATATCAAATATAGAATAGCTTTATGAAGATGGGACAATCTTATTAACATGGGACAATAACTCTAATGGTCAGACGAAAGAAATGGAATTGAGACGAACAACGGTTAAACCAACCAAAAAAAAAAA
>VCJA01003172.1:13927-27108 GCA_024139275.1 Backusella macrospora
ACAGAATTACAAATGAGAAACGAAAAAAAAGGACAAGAAAATCATGCAGTAGAAAAAAAGAACATAAATGGGTATTTAAACTGTACTAAGATCATTCAAGGTAGCAGATAAAGGAGTTATATTGTATAATGGATTCAATTGATCAAGGATCTGGTGCAAACGTTGTACAGCCTTATCCTGTTTTTGTTCCTGATTAAAAGATTTCATCAACACAGCCTCATATTCAAAATCGCAATCATCTAATTCATCATCAACATTGGTAGTAACTACTGGAGTTCTAAAGCTGGTAGGCATTTCATATTCATAGAATTTCGGTAAGAATGTATCTTGTAATTGATCAATATGGGTCAATGGAGAAATATCAGTCTTTTGAGCTGAAGTGGACATTGTGACAATGAAAGAAACTGAATAAAAAAGCGGGGGAATATAGACAATGTATGTAAAAAAAAATAAAGATGTAGTAATAGTTTTAAAAAAGAGAAAGTATATATATGTTTTTTTTTCTTTTTTCTTTTTTTTCTTTTGGCTTGTCAAAAATGGTACGACACAACTGAATCAAAAGAGGCAGTTTCTCCTTTTTTTTTCTTTTTTTACATTGGCCGGTTTAATAAAACCAAATAAACTCAGATTCTGTTTTAATAATTAATAATTAGAATTGTTCAAATTCTAAATTGAGAATGAAAATGAACATTATCGAAGTAGAATTTATTTATTAGAAAAAGGGTTGATAAAAAAAAAAAGAAGTTCTCTCTCAGGTTGACTAGAGTTTACCAATCATCCGTAAAGTAATTATTAATTAAAGAAGTTCATATGGAAAAGTTTATTATTGTTTTTTATGTAATTTTTTTTTTTTTTAAGAAAAAAAAGTGTAGTGTTATGAAAGTTGAATAGCAAAGAAGAGAGGGGTAACAAGGGTATTAATGAAATAGAATAAAAAAAACAAGTGTATTGGACTATACGAGCAAACCATGGAAAAAAACATGTTTTATATGAATGAAAGTAATAAAATAAATGTTTCATTAAAAGAACAACAAGTAAAAGCTGAGCATTGTTCTTATTAGCATACTCCCATTACATTGTAATCAGCTGGCAAGTATCTCTTGTCAATTTTTGAGATCTCAAAGAGAGTTTTATCTCTCTATTATAGAAAAGTGTTTAGCAAATAATGATAATAATAACATTGTATATTTTATCTAGTTTACCTCTACTTGCATCCAGGGATGTACCTGTTTATAAAAGAAATAAGATAAGATTTAGTATTACATAATCATGTAACTCTTATTTACAAATATGTAAAAATAAATAAATAAACATACTAATGCATTATCGATACTGATTCTTTTAGCAGTGTTGACTGTTAATAGCTGGGATATCAAATCTTTCGCTAAAAGAAAATTTTTATTATTAGCAGCCATTCTATTTATTTATCGAAACAATATCCTCTCTTTTTTTTCTTCTTTTGTTAGGTTTACCTTCGTCTGAAATCTCCTTTCCAGATGTCCCAACTTCAGTAAACTCAAACACCCCTTTCTTGACCATGTCCAAGGTTCCATTGTCATCTCTAAAGTCTTTCCCTAAAGTATATATTTACAAAATTGTTATTTATCTTTGTCACCTGATAAAAAGAAAAGGCTTTTGTTCGACTTACCGAAGAAAGGAGGATATCCGTGTAAACAGGTATACAACACTACCCCCAGACTCCACAAGTCACAGGATTTACCATATCCATCTTTTGGGTCTCTGGTAAGTATTTCAGGTGCCACTTAATCAATGTAAATAAATAAAAAGGTAGTTGTTAATAAAGACATATGCATGTAGAATCAAGCCACTTACCATATACAACTGTACCACAAACTGTTAAAAGCTTCATGTTGGTACAGTGTAACGTGGAAAGACCAAAATCACATAACTTGACTTGTAGAGTATTATCATTTGCCAATAGGACTGTTTGTAATAATAATAAAGGCTGTTAGAAAAAAGTTTGACCTTTTTTTCTTTTCTTTTTCTTTTTCTTTCTTCCTGGTTTACCGTTTTTTAGAAAAGAAAAATCCAACCAATCAAAAAGACCAAAAATTAAGGTTTCAAACGACCCATAATAGGCTAGTCTATTCCATTTTCAGGGTGGCTTTCTTCTAATCAGGTCAGGAAATGTTGTTTCATTTCTTTCTTTCTTTTTTTCTTTATGCTTTGGGAGTTAAAAAGAAAAGGAAAGAAAAAGAAAAAGAAAAAGAAAATAATAATAATAATAACGATAATGTAATACTTACTATTTTCAGGTTTTATATCTCTGTGGACAATATTTTTTCCGTGTAAAAACTATGGGATTTTATGTCTTAGCAACAGATAAAAAAAAAACCACTTGAAAAGAAAGAAACTACTTTACCTTGATTATATGGAATAATTGATGGAATATGACTCGAGTAGTTGACTCGGAAAGATATTCAGTCTTTTTGATAAAATTAAATAGTTCACCTCTGGGAGCACTATTAAAACAAATAGAGTGAATACACTTGTAGTGATATATTATCTAAATCAAAACCTACTAGTCCATGACAATGTAGTAGAACCCATATTCCTCAAATATGTTTTTTAAATGGATAATACCAGGCTATATTGTAGATGATAAGAAAAAGAATAAATATCAATTAGTTAATTCATCAAATGCTATATATACTACTGCTATATGATGCTTACGTGTTCATCAAGAGAAAGCATGGTGCCCACTTCCTTGGAAAATTGCGACAATGCATCGATTGTGCGTTTGAATTCACTAATTTTAATGGTCTTGACTGCAACTACCTCGTTGTTGCTGTTATCAATTGCCATATTTACTTCTGCGAAGTTTCCGGTACCGATTAAACTACCAAGCTCATAACTTTCTCCAAATGACTACCAAAGTAAGAATATATATAAATATATGTTTCCTCTCCCCTTCCCCCACCTTTTTCTCTCTCTCTCTTTTCTTCCTTTCTCTTATCCTTACTAGTACAGTTTTTTTTCTCAAAAAAAATATCAAATGAGGCTCAGCTATTTATGCATTAATAATAACAATCAGTTTAAATCAAGTCAATCCAAGTCAAATAACGAAATCATATTATTATTATTATTTACTTACTTGATTTCAACTCTTTTGTAAATCTAATTGCGTATTCCGAACTTAAAACCATGGATCTTTGTGGTAAAAGCACGACATCAGTCTCTTTTTTGATGATACGGACGTAAATTGGTTTTGAGCTGAAATAAAATAAAAAGAATGGTTGTGTTTATCAATCAAATTTTTTTCTTATCTTTTAATGATATTTAATCAATGTATACCTGATATTACTAAGAATAGGCTTTAAAAATGATGTTCCTGATTCAATGTGTACATTTGTTTGCTATATAAAAAGAAAATCGATTAGAATAACTTTTTTTTTTTTTCATAGCTCAATTAGAATTGCATGTTTTTATTAGAAGAGAGAGAAAAATACTAACTGAATAAATAATGCAACTTCTCCCTGAAATACCGGTACCTCGAATTCTATGAAGTAATAAATGTTAGTATGAAGAATAATCAAATAACATATATATATAAATATGTAAACATACACAAAGTCGCACGAACGATCACTGCCAATGATATAACCACCTCTTTTTTGAGAAGTCAAATCTCGATCAATATAAGCAACTAATTGCTTAACTATGACTGGCTCGGGGGAAATGACTCCATTTGTTTTTATAGTCATTGCATTTGTTCTAGGTGGATAAAGTAGATAGGGTGTTCGGAGTAAGCATGCCCAAGCATTTGGATGTAGATCCCATAAAAAATTAACCCATTTTTGTTCGTCTTCATTCTCATCATTGGAAATAGCTGTCGTTGTTGCTGTTGTTGCTATTGTTGTTGATTCGGTCGCAACTGATCTTGTTGGTTTTGTTGCTACCTTTTTGATGGCAGCCTTTTTAGTGATAGCCTTCTTAGTGGTAGCACTTTTGGTAGTAGCTTTCTTTTTATTGTTTTTCTTTTGACAGTTACTCAAGCTACGTGGTGGGATAGTTCTGTTGCGTAAAGAGAGTCCCGCTTCTTTATGTGATCGAAGTCTATAACGTGCCCGTGTTAATTTACGCTGGTGTAATTTAGATTTGCTTTGTTCCTTCATTTTATCGATGATTCAAAAAAAAAAATTGAAAAGACGCGAACGGTTGCTCCATTTGACTCTGCAAAAAACCATAAACTGAAAGTTTTGTGACGTTTATATAATTTAAAATGCCGACATGTGCTGCCAGCAAGTAGCACTACAACAGCCACACAGCAATTTGCTATCTTTTTCCTTGGTTGAAATGTTTACTATTCTTTTTTCAATACACTGTTGCTATATTTTGAGTGTTTTATATAAAAATCTAAAAAATGAATATCTAAAAAAAAAAAGTAAAGTGCAGGGAAAAATTTTCTAGTCTGATCTATTTAGATAAAAAAGACGTATCAACTTAGACTTTTTCTCTGTACTTTAATGTACTAGAAAGTCTTAATCGGCATTAGAAAAAAAAGGCCTCATACGCTAGTCACAGAAAAATATAGATTGTTATAAAGGAAGCACGACTAGTGAAATAATCTTGTGAAATGATAATTTAGTAGTGAAAGGTTATAACTGTAATCTGTCAGTATTTGCGAAGCTGAGTTCAATTTATTTCAAAGTTAGATTTGTGATGAAGAGACTGACTTTATTTATTATTGCCCGAAGTGGGACTTTTTCAATTTTGTAAAAATTAAGTATCAAGTAAAGTTTAATAAAGTTTTCACTTAAATACAAAAAATAAAAATAAGTATCAAGTAAAGGTCTACCATCACAGCATTGCAATTACTCCATTCTGAACATCAGCTTTTTATTTCGAATTATATTTTAGACCCTGTTGAATTTGAGCCTGAAAATTTTTCGGCTCCTTAAAAGTATAACTGTTTAATAAAGTTTTCACTTAAATACAAAAAAAAATAAGTATCAAGTAAAACGTGACTTGTCACAAGATTTAGCGAACTGCTGCTAATGCTCTTAGTACTGTACTGTAGAGTATATATTCATGTTCTCCTTCTTTATTCAACTCTAATGAATCAAGTTTCGATCTACTTCTTTTTCCCATTAGAGATATAGAGATATAGCTAATTTTCAAAATAATATATAAAGAAGAGGAATATGTTCATAAAGTATTCTATTATTTGTATGGTAAATGGTAATCACAGTAATACTGTATTTCACATGTAATGAAAGTGACTCATTTTTATTGGTACTTCCAGTACTTCCAGTATTTCTAGTACAGAAAAATTATCCAAATAGATGTAGTAAAATTATCTAAAAAGATAATTTGCTCTACTTTAATTTTGTATGGTGTTCTTTTGCATTGTATTTTTTTGCATTCTTTTTTTTTGCACTTTCTTTTTCTCCGTTTTTTTGATAATAAAAATCACCAAAAGAACCTTTGACAGCTGTTCAATGTATAATAGACATAAAGGTATGGCATTTATATACACACATGTGCTTAATATCAAGTATTATAATATTAACTATAGCTATACATTTCATTTACACCACACTTAGATAACGCCAAGCATTCTGGTATTGGTTATGCCATTAGTTTAAGTAAGTGTGATATGTTTACTAATAAATGATACCAGATTTTATATTAATTGAATTTATAAAAGCTTTTGGATCTAGTACCTCTGCATTTTCATTTGCTTGTGTTGATTCCCAGAAAAACAGTCAGCCAGATAACATTTCGCTTGTAACATCGTGGTAAACATTTATCTTAACAATGCTATAAATGTTTGTTCAACTTTCTAATTTTTAACTTTTCCATTAAAGGCCAAAGCAACGTAATACTCCTAGTTTTAAGGTTCCTTCTGTGATTTATCTTAACAGTAAAAATAAATTTACCAATAAAATTGGTCTGGAAGCTCAGCTCACTTATGCAAAACGATACGCGAATGGTAGACTGCTATGTAATTTTAAACAAATGCTCGAAAGATCTTATGATCCCGAATATGATGATGGAACAATGAAAAATATGACAAAACTAGACATTGTTAATATTACAGCAAATTTCTTTCACGTTTTCTACAAAATTGGGTTATCAGAGATGGAAAGATCTATTGGTAAATCGATCTGGGAAATGTCTAGTATTCGTCACGTTGTTCCTGTACCACCTACATGGCCTCAGAAAGCGCAGGACGCTTTAACGAATGCAGTTATAAAAGCAATTGCTGATCCCAAAAATGATATTGACAAAATAATGAGGACTTATCTCAGATACCCAGGCTGCTGCTCTATACTGCGAGAATCAGATCAGTAGCTTTAACATGACTGTTGGTCGAACATTTATGATAATTATTGCTGGAGGAAGCACAACAAAAGTATCTGTATTTACTATCGTCGAAAGCGAAGAGCCAGGAAAAGACCCTTTGATGGTTGAGCTTATTCCTAGCAGTGAAGTCAACCATGGTTCTTCTCATTTGGATGTGGCATTTAGGAAACTGATATTGGAAAAATTCGGGCGTTGTAGCATCAGGATAAAGAACACAAGTGGAATAGAACTCATAGTGAAACACTTTTCCGGTATGGTCAAGATATATAGTGTGCTAATTAAAATAATTATAAAATATATATGTTATTATTACTCATTTACATTTTAGCGTAATTTTTTATCTGGGGAAGATATTCGTTTTAGTATACCACCTACAATGGATCTTCCGAGTAGCCTCACTGACTTAAAAGGTCCTATCATAAATTGTGAATTGGTAGTGACAAACGACGAAATGGAAAGCAGGATCTTCTCTCCTGTTGTTAAGCCAATACTTGAACTTATTGAAAAACAAATTGCCAGTATTCCTAAAAACAATAGAAACTTAGATGACTTTTTACTTGTAGGTAGTTTTGGCGAATCCCCTTATTTACTTGACGAAATCACCAAAAGACTCAAAGGAAACAACTTCAATACCGAATCTATCAAGATACCTCCAGAAGGAGGTCTCGCTGTTGCTAAAGGAGCTGCCTCTTATGGAATAAGACCTGGTCTTATACCCAGCGATTTTATTCGCCACACCTATGCATTGGAAATCACTGATACTCTAGGAGATGGCTTTTATTTTCAAGAAGAAGAGAAAATTTACTACCCAAACACAATTACTGACTTTGAGAGACTTTCTAATGCAATAAAAATAAAGTCATTACAACTTAGAAAGTATGATTATTATAATTCAAACGTCACCGTTCAGCATCCAGGCATTTTAAAATTTGGTAAGAGATTAAGAACTTAGTAGTAAATTATTTCAATAGTACTAATAACAATAAAAAAAAAATAGCTTTATACTCTTTAGCCAATGAATCAAGTCTTTTCACAGCTACGGATTTACCGCTGGAATGCGAAATGTTTGTAAATACATTGGATTTTGTAGAGGTGGATAGTAAAGATGACGTTGAGCTACAGATACGAGTCGAAACTATGGCTACTCATATTAAATTGAGCATCATTTATAAAAATGATGTTATTTCAGAGAAACAAATACAATGTGAGCCATCACTGCTATTGAAATACATTATCAAATACCTCCGCTGATTATTATTTTTAAAAAAAAAGAGTAGCTGGTCTATTCTTTTAAAAACATTTAGAACTATACCTTTTGTAAAATCAATCATTTCTTTAGATAAATAAATAAATAAATAAATATATTCTTTTCATTTTTTTCAACATAAAATCAAAACCCTCTATATATATATACAGTAAGCGCTCTCAATAAGAGACCATGTCACTTTACTTGTTTTTCGATGTATATTTAATATGTTTTTTAGTTTTTTAGATAGCAACGATGTATTGAAAAAACATTTCAAATAATACTTAAATCGATCAACAAAGAAGTTTACAAAAATGGAAAAAATGATTTCTTTTCCTTTTCACATGAGTTTTATACTACGTTTATATCTAAAATATGGTTGTAGTCCATAGTTTGTACTATTACCATCATTATCTTTGTTACTAGGATTTTTATAAAAGCAATGAACCTATATATTCCCTTACTTTCTGTCTTATCATAAAACAAAATAAAAAGAAATGCATTCTCCTTTCTGTCTGTAGAATAAAGCAGCTTCCATGCGTTTCATGCCTAAAAACAGCAAATAGTGCAACTTGCAAAAGAAGAAAAGTCATTTTTTTTTGTTTTGTTATCATCAATAGCATTATTACCAGCACAAAAACAACGTATCCACATTTCTTCCAACTCTTTTCTTTTAATAAAACAAAAGAAATATACTCTCTAGCTTAAAGGAATCCGCATGGGGGTTTTTTTTTGCTATTTTATATCAACAAAAAGACATGTGTTTTTTGAAGGACCTGCATTATTTTTTTTTTAAAAAAAAAAAAACGTGCTTTTCCTTTCCTTTTTATTTTTTTCCTCAATTTCAGATTATTTTCCAAAGGAACAGGTTCGGAAGCCTTTGAAGTTTAGGTACGGAAACCCTTAAAATTATTCAGGTCTCGGATTCCTTAAATGCCCTTATAAGTTTGGATCTCTTATGAGCACTAAGGTTGGAATTTCTGACTCAAATGATCACGTAGTTTTTACCTTCATGCAGTGTGTCTGATCTTTGCTGAAAGAACTTATTTGTCTGCTATATCTAAGATGTCTTTTTTTTTGTTGTTGTTTAACTTTTGGAATAAAAACGTATTGGTCCAATACTTTGAAGTCTATAAAGTTTATTTTTTACTTTTTTTTTGACACACATCTCATCACTTTTTGTTTTGTATGATATTGGTTTGTTGGGCTTCTGCTCATTGCAAATGGCAACATTCGTATATGTGTGATCGCTCTCATTCCTTTTACCCCCATCTCTGTTAAGTTCCTCTCATATCGGTTTAGTCTTCACACGTCTATGTCTCCATTCTATGTTAGTTCCTGCTTGTAGTATTCCCTATTTCTTTTTTTTTGGTGTTTTGATTGCTGTTTTTGCTTGTTCTTGTCTTGCTGTGTTGTAAGTGCCATGTCGGAAGAGGGAGTAGTGCCCCCTGGCTTCGTATTTTACTCTAGGATTTGCCCCTGGATTCCCGTTGGTGTTGAATCTAGACACCATCTACGGACTCTGTCCCAGCTATTACAATAACTACATCATACATTCATTTACTTCTTCCACACCTTCTTTCCATCTCCTTGTATATAATTCACAAGTCATACTCCACCGCTTCCTACTTTTATGCCACTCATTTTATATTGCTTTGGTTTTCTTTTTCTTTTTTCTCTCTTTTTTTTTCTAGCGTTTTTGTTGAGGTGTATTGTTTGATAGTCATACCCACTTTCCCAAAGGGAAACATATTAACGTAAATATAAATCTCTATCAATAAAAACTAGCTATTTTCACCGGTATGTCAGCAAAAGTATATATAGTGGAGCTAGGGTATTCCTCGTAAAATGTTTCAGGGGATTCAGACATTTAATATTTAAATGATAAAAGATAGGCTAAAAGTGAAAAAGGAAAAGTCAACCGCGTTTTGGAGATTGATGTTTTCAGAGAATGCTAATTTTTAAATAGCTTTTAATTTGACCAAAGTTCGGGTTGAGATGAACGGGTGATTTAAGGAAAAAGGACGGCAAATTGCTGTGTTGCTGTTGCACCAATAGGTGGGGGTGTTGTTTTATGCTAAATTGAAAATAAGGTTTAATTCAATTTATATATCGAGATAATATTTATCACATGAAAGTTGAATGTAAATTAATGGAATGCTTCATATTTCCAATTGTAAGGCCATTGAAAAATATCAACGGAATAGCATATCAATGTTTGAAGACTAATGCTGAACTGGGAAATACAATATATATATAGTATATTAAAGAGAGTGTTGAAGTCTTGCCAACACTGTAATCCATTAAAACTTAAAAACCTTAACAAATCAATATAGGCATGTACTAGATGTAAATTTAGTTTATGTATCAATGATAGTAGAAACTGCATGTATTTTTTTTTATGATCATAAAAGAAAAAAGAAAAGAAAAATACTGCAGAAATCGTTCTAAAAACCTGCCCATATTTTGTATTCGATTTAAAAGACTCATTATGATATTACTGAATGTTGTTAATTAAGTACTCAATAAGAGATGTACTTCAGCCGTCAATTGATATCTCTGATTTCTGCTGAGTATAGATGTCATTAAATTCATTAAGCATACGGTCGGTAAGTTAATGTTATAATTAATAGTACTTAAAATTAAAATTAAAAAAATATGTATAATAATAATACTATAAATTAAATACTATGCAGCTATTTCATTTAAATTTTGAAGTGAGCTTTTGTATGGATTTGAAAGAACTAGCCTCCTGTTGATAACTAACCATGCTGTTATAATTTTATTCTTCTTTCTTTAACTCTCTCTCTCTCTCTCTCTCTCTCTCAGGCATTATATAAACTTGATGAATGATAATCAACCAAACGGGTTTTCATTTGAAAGTAATTGAAATATCAAATGTCAAAATTGTTAGCAACCAGAAAGTAGAATGGGTTACAATACAACCTCAATAGCTTTCCCTTATCTCTTTATCAGCATCCCATGGTCAAAAAATAATATGCAGAATAGATACCGAATTGTGTCTATATCTGAATTTTTATGACTTTATGATCGAAACTCTTTGGTATAAAGTGACTGAGCAGATTATTTTATTGGATGAAAAAACCACTTATATAAAGGAGAGGTCATTTTCTTATATTTCGTAAAAAAAAAATAATAATACAACTTTGAATTAAAAATAACATTGCTTTATATACAATGACTGATGAAGTGAATAAGTAATAACAATAATAAACCTTGAGAAAGATGTATGAGATGCATATAGTCATTAGCTTTTTATGGATAGTGTTAAATGGACAAACTATTTCTGAGAAAAGAGAATATAGAGCCAACGAAACAGCCGAGTTTGTATCTTTCAAATAAATCTGATGACCTTGGCGTAACATACAGTATTCAATCTTCATTAAAAATAGCAGTAGCAGTTTTCTTTTTTTTACATGTATCTTCCAGGCTTATTGATAATTAGCCTTAATATAAGACTTTAAATCAGCTATGTAGAAGCTCTACTATTATCAAAAAATTAGTCTTATTGACTAGCACTCATACTAGGAACGCCTAATGTAAATATTTCAAAATGGCTGTTTCTGAAACAAAAAACAAAAAAATTCCCAACGAAGCCATCTACTCTTCAAAATCAGAACATTTAAACAACCTTTGATATTAAGGGAGCTAAATAATTCCGGAAAAACCATGCAATATATACGACTTCAATACATAGCTACTTTTTGAGAGAGTATTTTATAATATATTGGAAGGTCACATTCGCCATTGACCGTTTGTTTCTTTTTGTTGTGTAAACTTATCATATCCCCCCTTTTTTTGAATTAACCGGGGAACTTACTAGTTCTATAAAAAAAAAACTCTCTCGCATGAATAATCAAGGTTTTAAGTAAGAGGCTAGACATATAAGTAGATTTATTTTTTCTGTTAACAAAACTAAATAGCACTAGATATATAACCCTGATCAAACTAATGCAAGGACAATACTAATGATTCATTTCAATATGAATTATATTTACTCAGTGCCATCATGAGCCATTTTTTTTTAGATCAATACGTTGTTGATAAAAAGAAAGAAAAAACGGAAACAACTACAAATAGTTGGACTAACTAACGGAAGTGACTATAAAAAAAAATGGATGATATAATGCCAAAATTTCTATATTTAGCATAAGCATAAACTTCTTAATATAGAACCAAAGCCTTGGTATTAACATACTTTTATAGTCTAAAATAAAGCAACTATACAACAGCTTTTTTTTTTTAAAAAAAAAAAAGGAGAATGGGTTATTCTTTCAAGGTTCACGCCAAAAACTCACTTAGTCACATAGCTATGTAGAGAATAGTGTGTATTTATAATTGCGATATAGTGACGTTTTTAATAGAAGGTTCGAGATGTTTATAAAAACAAAAACAATTGTTATTTATTAAGGATACTCGTAGCCACAAACAACAATTAAATATATTAAATGCTATTTTTGTTTTTAATAGTTCTCATAATGCAACAGCAATAAGATCATTGACAATGCCTTTATATAATGTATTTAACAACCAATCGATATTTATTCAATATTATTATTCATACAAATCGAATTCGCGTAGAAAAAGAAATTAATTAAATTTTGGATTAATGATTTCATTAAAAAAAAAAAACTATAAACATGATCATTATAATAACTTTTCTATATGTTTTAACTCGTAAATATAGAATTGCAAGATACTAAGTTTTTTTTTTCTTCAAATTTATCTAATATATATTGTTGAAATTTGTATTTCTTAATTTCACAGAGGTTTTATTTATTTTCAATATTGTACTGATTAGTTCCATTTTAGGGCAGGATTGGGACTCGTACGTCATGATCAGCTGCCTCCTTTTTTTTTTTCGATTACTTATTAAACAACTGGAGTCGTAACTAAATAGGGTAAATAATATACATGGAGTAATAACCAAGTTTATACAACGTATTGATGTACAAATTATAGGCAAATAAAAAAAGGGGGAAGGTTGTATGACTGTTTGGGTTTTTATGAGATTATGAATTGACACACATTATTTCGATTTTATATAACTTATTTGTCTGCAATGTATATTTGAAAAAAAAAACCCCTCCATCAACAATATGAATTGAAACCATGTTTCTAGCTTTTTTTTTTAGCGTTATAGAATGTATATGCGAATTCTAAGTTATAATACAATGCAAGATGATAATTAGTGTCACATAGCCTCCCTCTACCCTCGATTTTTTTTTAGAAACAAAAAACGTATATTTCAATTAACAAAAAAACAAAATAATAATTGAGCATATATTATCAAATTATACATAAAAAAAAGTCTATATATAGTTTTAATTGACATGTATTTCTCATATACATATATACTTTTATTAATCTATTAAAACCAGCTGACAACAAAGGTAATTAGAGGAACCTAATGTAATTTCCATGAATTCCAAAAGAATCATGATGAAACTTAGTAACGAACAAATAATGAGCTAATGATAATTGTTATAGTCAATAAAATAATTCCGTTAACAACCAATTTACATCACAAAAGAAGTATTCGGAGAGAGAGTTCTTTTTTTTTTTTTTTTTTTTTTTTTTAAAG
>VCJA01003180.1:27363-39750 GCA_024139275.1 Backusella macrospora
TGCATTGTGATTTAAGAATTAATTTATTTGTAAAAAGTTCAAATTCACGCTGCAAATCAAACCACAACAAAAGTACCATTTTTCTAAGCCACTTTACAAAAAAAAAGGATGGGAGAAAAAAACCCATCGTGTATATATAAATAGCATAGCTTTTCCCTTATTTATGTGTTTAATTTAATTATGACATTATTGGTATTCCCCCTTTTTTTGAAAGTATTAATTTATAAGTTCAGTTTGATATTTTTGAAGACCCTAGTGAAGTAATCATATTTTAAGGGGATGTTTGTCAAGTCAATTTTTTTTCTAGTGATCTCATCAAGGAGAGATGATCATCTATTAATATATTAAGCTATAAAATTAAAATATCCCAAAGATAAAGTACTATTTTTAACAAAAAGTTAAAAATAAGAGGAACGACGGAATCTATCAATAGTGAAACTAATAATAATCTCATCTATTATTAGGACCTTCAAGTAACTATATTGTTCATAAACAAGAAAAAAAAATTAAATATCAATATCTAAAAACAACAATAACAATACTGTTAATTTATTTTAAAAAAGTTAAAAAAGTCGATGTTCTAGTCGGAAAACACTTTCCGATAGACTGCCGAATTTTTTCCTAATCCATTTTTTTTAACCTTTTTGAGTTAAAAAGATCATCTGTTTTATTGTTTCCCCAAACTGGGAACAGTGTCAAATGTTTGTTCTTCATTCTTAGTCTTTATTTTTTCTAGAACATTATTTGAAATGATATTTTAGATCATAATTGACACTGTTTCAACTAAATGAAAGCTTTTTTTTTCTCTCTCCTTTATCTTTGTTTATTTTTTAGAAAAAGGAAATGATGTAGTGTAAATAATGTGGAGATGCTTACATGTCAATAAACTGCATATGAATTTTTCGGAACAGTTATTCCAAAACAAAGCAATGTTCTGTATGTCCTTAATTGTCATAAAATCCCTTTTTGCCACAATCTCTTTTATATTAATAAGATATGGCGTATAACCTAACATTAACTAAAATATATTCCAATTGGTCTTTCTTTATTGAAAAATGAACAGGATAATGATTATATACGCTTTGAAAACAAAAATTAGCACTGAAAATAATACAAGCTGTTACTGAGTCTTTGATGTTTATATATATTATGAGTTGAATAAGTGCATTTGTCTCAAAAACAATGCCGGAGTTGTGTTATTCTTCTTATATGCATTGTTAATCATTTGATTTTTGATGTGCCTTTTTGATTTAATAACTAAGATAATATCATTTATAGTAATATATCTAGAGAATAAATATTAAAATAAAATAAAAAGTTGATGTATAATGGTTTTTGGATCATAAAGCGTGATTATGAGGAATATTATTCATAAATTAAAAAATAATCTATTTTTAATACTGTTTGATTTTGCTGTTTGATTCTTTTTCCAGAAAAAATTCTCTTCGTCTATTTTTGAATATGAACCCTGGAAGCACATTTTACTACAAACATCTAAATATAAAAATATTAAAATAAATATTAAAAATAAATATTAAAAATAAATATTAAAAATAAATATTAAAAATATTTTTATTACCTTACTGCAAGTTCACACTAATAAGAAAAAAAGCTATAAATAGCTTTATCTATTACCCAAATTTTATTGGTGGGTTTTGGTGAATCTAATTTTAGAGCGACAGCACTATTATAGAGCTAAGAGTGTAAAAGACGTCCAGTACATCAATGTTTAAAGAAAACCCAAGGTAGTGTGCCCAAGCACAACGTCGTATACTCATAATCCAATATAGATGCTGTTTCATAAACCGTTAACCAATAGCAATAGTTATTGGTATCTTTTTTTGAATAAATCCTATAATCTATGTCATGTTCCAAACGTATAATTTAGCATTATTATTGATCTTACGAATTATACTTCATAAAAGAAATACAAGAGAAAAACTAAGAGAAAAATTTACGAATATCAAAGAAAAAAGAGAGAGAAAGAGAGAGAGGGTGAAAAAAAAAAGAAGAAAAAAAAGAAGAAAGAAAGAAAGAAAGGGAGGAATAAATATTTGGATGAAGAAAAAAAAAGACCTTTTATACTTTTTGATTTGATTTCAAAAGTATACTCAGCCACTGTGAACTAACAAATGTAAAGGAAATTAAAAACATTAAAACTGAAACAGCTGCTAAAACTTTGTAGCAATACACGTGAGCTGAAGTTATTGTATTGTCGACGCCACAAGTTTAATTAATTATTTATTCTCTTGGTAATACAATAGTAATGATGATGATGGTGATGATGGATGTAAAGTGGTGGTTTAAAATGATGCGGCCAAGCGATACACAAAGAGTTTAAGCGTTCAAGAATAACCAATCAAAATAGTGAATTTAGATTTTAAATTGTCCAAAAGAAGATATATATTTTTTTATTTCTTTTGCATGATCTAAAATGGGCACTGGTTTAAAAATAGCAAAATTATAGACGCCCATACACAGACACACCAATATTGTTGCCAACGCGACCAACAACAGACTAACTCTGAAAGTATGCCCAGTGCTACTAACCTTTGTTTACTTCGATCTACCCCAATCCAAAGTTTTGCATTTGACTTTTTTGGACATCTTGGCATTTATTTCTTTATTCTTTGATCTGTTAAAAAGATACTTCAAAAACTTTTTATTTTATTTATTTTTTTAAAAAAAACTCCTTTGAAAACCAAAATGATATTAACGTTTAATAACAGTAGATTAACATGAATATGAATAGGGTCATTCCTGAGGGGGTAAAAATAAAGAGAAATAGAAAGTTATCTATTTTGAAAAATTCAAGGGGCGACTTTTTTTTATATTTAGATTTTTACTGTGACTAAAAAAAAATATATAAATAAGCGACCCATTTTTGGTTTTCCTTTTTTTTTTTATTATTATTAAATCTTATAAGATTAAATACAAGCAAATAACTTTACACTTCACATTAAATTAAATTAACACGAAATGACTTCATCTAATAACATGAATAAGCCTCTCAGATGGTCTACTCAGCATATTAACACCACCTCCAAATCTGGTCGCGTCCAAAAACGCTCAAAGAACTCAAATAATACCTTGCGTATGTCAGGTGCCAAAAACTTGACAGCTAATATCCAAAAAAAGAAATTGTCCCCTGGAGAAGAAATTGATAAGCTTCAAAATGAACTGGCTTTCACCTATGACTCTCTTGACACCATCAACGTTTACTTTAACAGTATACATCATGCTTATGTCTGCAGTAAGCCTGAATTGGAAAAACAGAAGACCGCCACTCGCTTATGTGATATGGAAAAAGAGCTATTGACTGCTTACGATGATTTGGGACTTCAAGTTACTCATCTTGAACGTAAGATTAAAAAATTCGAAAACCGTATCATCGAGTTGAAAGAATCACAAACCCAAAGTCCGGTACTGACTGAAGATTTAAGATTCGCCTCCTCACCTTGCTCGTCTACAGATTCATATATCTCGGAGAACACATTGCAGTTTTCCTCTCAAAATTTTCAGGTAGCTTGCGAAGATAATTGGATGTTACCGATGGATACACCAACTGAATTCAATCAACCCCTATTCTATGATGATTGTATGCCAATCCAGCAAGACGAATACGAAGCAAAATATATTGTTTCTGATCAGTGCCAGCAACATCAGATCGATTTTTCAATCTTAAATTTCGATCCTTCTGATATCACTTTCTCCTATCCAATGTATGCTTTGTAAAAAAAAGAAGAAAACATCGCTTTACGACAACAATTGTATTTTCTCTCGATATATCCATTCCACTCATTTGTAAATTATAGAATATGACATCTTATTATTACTACAATATGAACCTCGCATTTTTTTCTTTTCTTTTTACAACTCATGCATTTATACATAGAAACGCAACATCCTATGATCCCCCCCATTATTTTTCTATACCCTTTATAACCCTTCTATATATGTGTGTACTACCATATTTTTATATAGATTTTTTTCGATAAAATATATATAATTATCTTGAAAAAATATACCTTTTGTCACTGAAACAATAAATGATATAAATATTAAATATTAAATTTTACTTATGCTTTTTGTGTATGAATTTTGAATTTTGGAAGAAAAACATCTATATTTGAACGAAAAAGTATTCTCGGTTTTTTTATTTGAGTAGTATCTATGCCATTATTATAATTCGATGTAAATTATTTATTCTCGATTACACACTGTCTTCTTCTTCATTGCTTTCTTTATTCTCTGCTACTTAAAAACAACGCTTTGGTGTAGCATTTGTGATAAATTTGAAAATACACACTGAGTAGTTCTTATAATATAACTATTGTATACATTCATTTATCTATTATTATAAAGCTAATGTTCCTTTATTGAGTACGCTAATAAGGGCTACACGAAAAAAAGAAAAACAAAAGCCTATGAATAAATACATGGGTTTTTTGATAGCTATCAACTAAATTATATATATATATAGTTATACATACTTATATCCTTTTCTGAATTAGCACTTTTTTCAGTGCTGTATATCCTAAAGGTAATGCATTTTTATAATTATAATCTACCTTTTCTTTTTCTCATTGAAAAGAATGAATATGTATTTAAATCTAGATATCCAAAACATCTTATAGTAAAATTTTATATTGGTTATAGAGCCATATACACATGTAAATATAATCCTAGCTAAAAGTACTAATTAGTTTTCCTACATTCCTGACCACGGCTTACTGAATCTATCAAAAAAGTGGCTACTTTATATTTTATTTTAAGCCAGGATATATACAAACAATATTAACCTGTTAAATGATTGGAAATGCAGTTGTTGTACTAATATATCTAACCCTTTACTTTATCTGTATTCACCATTAAGATTATACATATTCGACTCACTATTGAATAATTACATATACATATGCAATTTTTTAGTAACATTTTTACTTTTTATTTAAATCAATAATGAACGTAAATGGTATATGTATGTGTAAGGATGAGTTGCGTGCATATCGTTTTCTGTTCCAACTTGGTACCTCTTTTTTATATAATTGAATCACTATTAGCTATATCACTGTTAAAATGAGAATATTAGAAATGATGATACTAAAAGTATATATATGAAGTAAGATGGATGAAATATATAATCTGTTAGCATACATTGTCACCTTTTTGTTATGATCAGAGGCTATGTACAAGCTTATATGCTATATAATAGAATACTTATGTAACAAATAAGCGTACTTGGACAGTCACTAGCGGATTTTCTAATTAGTATCGCTACAACCACTTATAATGCACTTAAAGAATATATATGAATAACTACTGCTAAGCACTAGTTATCCGATGGATCAACAAGATAACAGAGAATCTGAAACCTCTCACAAATATAAAAAGAGCTTACAATTACAAATAAAGAAAGATCAATGCATTGTTTGAGTCTGATAAATATTTGTCTTCCCTATCTTGACTTGATTGAATATAACACTTTTCAACTATTATATTTTCTTCTGAAATCTGTCATTTAGAGCATCTCTAGCGGACTGACGATCGACTGACGAAAATTGGTTTTGGGAGTTATGTTCTATTGGCAACTTAATAAGCTATTTTTCTTTCTCTTTATACATACAGTCACACACAAATCTGTGAATTTTTTTTATAGGTTAATAAAAGTATGGAAAAACATAAAGCTCAAATACTTCAGTACATTTCTAGAAAGAAACCGAATTATGATCTTATGATGCTGCATCTTTTAAAGAATGAGAGAAAAAAGAGAATGCTAAAAAAAAACGTTCAGGGAATAACGAGACTTTCCGCCATCTCGTTCATGAGGCACTTATGAGAGACTATTTCCGCCCAAATCCTGTCACAACAAGCGAGGTAGATTTTCGCCGCAGGTTTAGGGTTAGTCGCTGTCTTTTTGACAAAATTACATTATATATAAAGAACCATAGTGTGGCTTTTCAGCAAACAAGGGATGTAGCCCACAAGCTTGGATTTTCAACATACCAAAAAATTACTGCCGCTATTCATATGCAATCTGTTTTGAATTATATCAAAAGTTTCTGTTGTTCTACAATAAAACTTTACGAAGAAGAGTATCTTCGAATACCAAATACAAGAGATATTAGGCAATTACAGCAAATAAATAAAAGCAGGGGCTTTCCAGGAATACTTGGACCCTTATATTTCATGTGTGATATATACGTTTTTAGCAACAATAAAATAAATAAATGCATGTAATACAAATAAATGGGAATCTTATAACCTCGTTGTTTATTGAAGTGCAAGAGAGAGAGCCCATTGCCGAAAGTAAGAAGATAATTATAAAGAAAGTTTGAATAGTATAAGTTACACAGTAAGAGCAACATCGACATGGTTCATACCACAGCATGCATTAGAAGTGGAAAAATTGACCAAAAGGTTATCATGGCCAGTATAAAGAGAAGAGCCATAGAGTAACAGTTGTATTGGAAGCTGTAGCCTCACAGGACCTCTGAATTTGGCATGCGTTTTTTGGTGCTCCAGGTTCATTAAATGACCTTAATGTCTTGAATAAATTACCATTATTCGATGAGTTGATAACAAGAGAAGTACTTTCCTCTGCATTTTCTGTCAATGGTAAGCAATATTAAATGGGTTATTACCACATAGATGGTATCTACTCGACATATCCCATCTTTTTCAAAACTATTCCGGTGCCATCAACAAAAAAATATCAGGTATATATATACAAGTAGAGATATATGTGTGATTTGAAAATTTTTGACTTATATGCGTGATTTTTTCAAGATTTTTTTTACAAAGCAAGAGTCAGTAAGAAAGGATGTTTAACGTGAATTTGGCGTTTTACAAGCTCGTTTTAAGATATTAAAAGATACTATATGTTTATGAGATAAAGAAGACTTAAAAAAATGTAATGAAGGCTTTTATAACACTGCAAAATATGATCGTCAAAGACCAAAAACATGGCGGTGAGAAAGCCGATACCGTTCATGATGTAGATGGTTATAATGATTCCATAAGAGAGAGGAAGAGTATTTCTTCTATTGTCATGCAAAAAAATAAATAAGAGATAAGAATATTCATCATCAGTTGCAAGCTGATCTGATTGAACATACCTGGCAGAGACATGGAGAAGGACATATATAAGATAAAAGATAAAAAAAAACATTTATATTAAATCTCGAAAAAAAAACCTACAGTGTATATAACTTCTAGAGATACTGTTTAGCAATAAGGTTTATTTAAATACAATTACAAAGTACTCATATTCATTCTTCTTCTTCATCTTCATCATTGTTTGTATTTCGTTGAACAATACAATTATTTTCATCGGATGATGTTTCCTCGGCATTTTCTTCTGTCTCCATACCATCCGTTCCAACAACTTGTTCGTCGTTCTCTCTCTCTTCTTTACTTTTTCTTCCAAATCGTGGAGAATCTGAGCCTTTTGAATCTCGAGTTATCTCTTTTTTAAAGGATTAGAAACCGTGGAAAGGTCATTTAATATATTGAAGCAGTGAATATATTTAAATTAACGGCTGTGAAGTCCAAGAAACTCTTCTTCAGCTTTTATGGTTTAAAATACGATTTAGTTTTTTTAAAAAATGATAAAATCTAAATAATAATACATACAATATCATCAGCTTGTGCTCCACTTGGATTTCATCTTAAGATGCCCTCATGGAATGCACCGAAAAGGGTGAACTCTTTACAAATCAAGCTGAAATGCTTTTCAATAGCTCCAGCTATGCGAGGTTCACCGTGTTTTCTTTCTTCTTCTTATTTTTCGTGAATACGAAGCCAATATTTTTCATTGGTCTGGTCGCTTTCCATTGGTCTGGTCGCTTTCCATTTCAGGATCCATCGATATTACACGCCAAATATTACATAGATTTACCTCTTCTAAGGACAATCATTTTTTTGAACCTGTTTTCGTATTAACAGGTACAGACCCAGAATCGAGAACAGATACGGTAGTAGTGGTGTTACTAGCGGTGATAGTAGCAGTAGTGATAGCAGTAGTGGTAGTGGTAGTATTTTTCTTAGAACGTGCCATTTTGCAAGGATAAAAATATAGAAGTATCTTTAACTTTTGCTTTATTGAAGATATTTATATGAATTAATGGTTTTAAAGAGCGATATTATAGAATGACAGTTGTTGTATTTGAGATGTTAATTTAATATAATCTTCTATCGACCTGAGCATCAATAGTAATATATTATGATATCTTGTATTAATCATCTATTTAATCTATTTAAACATTATACCCCAACGTTTACCATGAGATATTTCCCACTCTTTTCTAAATAACCCGAGAATAAAAGACTCACTTCTTATTTTTGACTTCTTTATTTATTATCTGTACTGCTAAAGCTCACAACGATAAGAAAGAAAATACTAAGAATTAAGAATTATAAAATAGATTAAATAATAAGGACAGGTGAGCAACATTTTTATAGCTGTTCATTATGTAATGGTATTTGGAATGACTGAATTGACGGTTATACGGAAAGAACAAGGACCAAGGGGAACAAAGAGGAGAGATTAATAGGGTAATCATCACACATTTCTAATAGTTTATTTTTAATAATTTTGGCTTCAAAAAAGAAAATGGAATAGGGTCAAAAATTAATACTTATTGTGAATATCTTAATCCTGAATGGAAACCCCCGTTCGCTGAGGTAATTCTGAATATTGTCTTTCAAATTTTGGTGGTATTCCGGTACCACTTCGAGCAGACTCGTCGATATCCAACATATTTTTGAAGCGCTTATATCACTGTTTCACGGTTTTTGCATTTGATGATAGTACGGTTTGGCCATCCGCTTGGTGCTTTATCACTGGTTTCAAATTCTTCTCTTTACATCCGTTGTAGACCTATATGTATAGTTGGACAGCAAGTTGAATAATATATGAGAGAAGCGTTTTCTATAATACATATTTGAGACGTATTATATTCGTTAATATCAACTATAGCAACATGTAGTTGGTTTGATCGTTCGATTAATTTCTTTTGGAGCAAACCAGTAGCTCCAGATTCGAAGCCTTTTATTTTATTTGTGTCTTTATTATATATCCCGCTACCGAATGCTATTAGTATAACGGCATTTAATGGATAAAATGACTGTTTATTTGTTCCATTTTTCTTGTCCTTTGTCTCACTATAAAATGAATAGTAACACATAAAAGAAAGGGAAAAAGAAACAATAAGGAAAGAAAAAAAATAGAAAGGATTATACTAAACAGGCTCCATGGGACTCTTTTTTCTAGTCCATCCTTTTCGTCTTCTTCTTCTTCTTCTTCTTCTTCTTAGGCAAGTTTCCTTATATCAGTATTATTCTTCATTATCTCAAGCCTAACCTATCTCTTCGTATTCCCTCTTTCTCTATTTCTGAGTTTGTTCTTTTTAGTTTTATTTCTTCTCTTTTATTGTACTTCTTTTCACCATCAATCAATATATTTGAAAGCTCGGCATTCACTCTTTGGCGACCCTGATAATCATTAAATCTGAAAGGAGCTTACTTCACATCGTAAAAACCAAACAGAACATCAAGATGGGTAAACGCATATTTGGTATATCTGGCTATGTTTTCTTTATTTGTAGTTTTGGTTGACGGGATATATGTCTCTATTTTTTTTGATACCTATTCTTATTTTTCTTGCTTCGACGTGTTTTACTCTCCGTTTATTTCTAGTATAGCAAGCCCTTTACGCTGCACTGCAAAATCTAACTAGACGACCTGTGCTATCATTACCAATTGTAGCTGTGAAAACACTTTTTATATCAGGATCGATAGCATACGGTAAAAAATATTTTTTAACCTTCTCGGTGTTAAAAGTATCCAAATTAAACAAAATAGTGCTGGTGGCGGACTCTTTTTTTTTCTTTTTGCAAATGCAAGACAAACACCGAATCCATCTTTCTGGATAATGCAATCAAAAATTACATTGTATCTTCCTACCAGTAACTATTCAAAACTATCAAATATGAAGAATCAATACGTATAATTGGTATTATATATATTACCTTTCAAAGCCTAATTTTTTAAAGGTAAAAATATTATAAAGTAATCTTAGTTTTTCTTCATATGTGCTGCCCCCCTTTTTTTTTTGCTTAACGTTTGATGCTAGTGCTTTGTCGTTGATAGCTATGTATCTCCATTTAAAAGAAGGGAAAGATAAAAGAGTAAAATTTCTTAGTGGTTTTGTCTGGTCACTATCATGGTTTTCACATAGAGCTTCAATGTTTTTCAAAACAAATACCAAAGTTGACATAAATTTAGCAGATGCTTCACTCAAGTTGTTAATAATGGGAACATAAGGCAGAGCTTCTTTTAATATATTGATTAAATCTAGTACTGGTAATACATTATCTACGGTCACTAAGTTAATTTGTTTTGGTCACTTTGGTTATCCACCAATGATTACTGCTGCATAATTCTCGAGTCATTCTCGTAATCAGTTCATTTGGTTCGTCCTATAACAAATTATGTCAATATAACATATTTTGTTTTTTAATGGTATGCTTACCTCATAAAGTGGCTTTAGGTTTAAGAAAAAATAGTAGTTTACCCTTCGTTCAAAGTTTTCAACTACACTATCGTTTTAAGCAGTCTTTAGCACAACACACACAGCAGATAAGGAGTCTCTTTATCCGGTTATATATGGTATTTGCGGAGAGTACAATCTGTTTCGATGTTGGAGCTTAAACATGTTGAAATACGAGGTAATTTCTTCTGGCATAGTACTCTTGTTTGTTACTTTTACAAGCATGATCAGTTGACCAAAAATCCTGCCCAAAGATATAACCGTGATCGAGTGACTCTTGATTTTCAATTATAAAATCATTTACAAATATCTGTGCTCAGAACACCGCATTTTTAATGAAAGCAGAGAGATGGATAAGATTTGGTGTAAAGATTTGTGTATCTGCTATTTACACGGGGAATTTACACAGGGATGTCGTCGTTTAAGGATTTTATTTTCTTAAGTGACGTCACTTAAGGATTTCAAATAAGTTTACACTGGGAATTGCTCAATTTCAATTGATTTTGAAAACTGACAGGATAACATTGAGCATATCAATGTCGAT
The DNA here is from genome assembly GCA_024139275.1 of Backusella macrospora. Taxonomy (NCBI): domain Eukaryota; kingdom Fungi; phylum Mucoromycota; class Mucoromycetes; order Mucorales; family Backusellaceae; genus Backusella; species Backusella macrospora. Next base: position 38,460 of record VCJA01003180.1, read on the forward strand.
TAATAAGAATATATTTTTTTTCCTGCTGTTTATGTCACATTTATTATATATATATATATATATATATATATATATATATATTAAGAGATCAATAACATTAAAACTTATAAAATATTAATATAATGAATCTGATTTAAATATATTGGCAGAAATTTATAAATTCAATTACTTACCATCAACCCTGTCTTCTTTTTTATTCGCTGATTTAATTAAAAAGGGCATCTCCTTAAACAGAATGTCATTTCCAAATTCACTTGCTATTATTGGTAGGAACCTTTTCGTCTTAAAAATTAGGCTTACTATACCGAGGGTCGTTTCCCTAAGACTTTCATAGAAGTTATCTCCCCATAGTAAAATTAGAAATCAAAACTAGTTGGTTTTGTAGTAATTTATTATTATTTCTTAAAATGTAACACGACTGTAAGTCTGTTGATAATCAAGTTAAGTATTTTATTAAAAAGTTAACCAAAGAATTATTAGGATAAAAATGAGGGTTATTTAAATATGGTTTGTGACAGCGATCTTACTTCTGTAGCCGCTAGTGTTACAGCGAGGGTTATATATTTGATTCAACTCTATAGATATTATTATACAAGAATACTGGTATATCATGTATTTCATATACTCATAACATAACCTAATGGTTTAGAGAGCCTTTACTATTATTATGAGGTATCAATTACCACAGATTTTGTAGTAGATATTCGAATTATTTGAATTATACGTTATCCACTTCAAGATTCAGTTATGATTGTTAAGATTAATGTTTTATACTACACACACCTATAATATTTTTCATGCATATAATCACAGAACTAAAGTAGACTTTCCTGGTATACATTTCGTAGTTTTTTCCTAGAGTGACCTTCAAAATCTTGTCTTTTGATTTGTTCATATCACAGATTCTTGAATTCTTGGTATTATGTCCAGTTTTACCACAATATTTACACGTTGGCTCTTTTGTAGAACCCAAATATTGAGTTAATCTTATTCTTTTACTTTCTGACTTTGCAACCTTTGTTTCGAAATCTTTTTTTTTACCCATGTTTCTTTTTTTATTGTCTATCACAAGTGGCTTATTAGATTGGATATAATAACTTTAATTTTTTACTTATAGAATGTTTTGGGCAAGAAAAATATCCTTTGTTTTTATGACCTTTTCAACCACAATCAGAATATTTTTTAGGGACTGGAATTATGTCAATAAATAAGTAAATAAAGCTATACATGTGTAAGGATACAGATATAGAGTTATCTATAACCTTTGCACAAGAACAAGACAGGAGGATGT
>VCJA01003182.1:16795-27797 GCA_024139275.1 Backusella macrospora
GTTAAGTATAAGCATCTTCTCTTTTTAACTTATTCTTTTAATAAAAAAAAAACATATTTAAACTAATCCATCAAGTATTATTCTTAAACAGAAATAGTGGCTTGTACGTACACTTTGGTAAGAAAGGTGTTTATATGTTGTAATTATTCAAAAATCGACTAATTTTTCTACTTTTCTTAGTAGATACTTACCTGGCGATGGTGTACCTGAGTAAACACTTGTTTGACTGTAAGTCTTGTAACCTTTTTGTTTTCGTATGCTCTCATTCATCTAAACTATTTATACTTTTTTTTTCTAGAGCCTTTTCTTTTCACAAAGTCTTGCAAAAAAAAGTTTTTTTTTTGAGCTAATTTAAAAAATAAGAATTAATCAAAAAGTTAAACAATTTACTACCTTATAATAACGATTTACTTATATAGGCAGATAATCTCGAGTTAGCTACAGTTGCTGTCGCTGACTCCAGAACTCTATGACTATCATGAAAAAAACTAGAACACAATACAAGGTAGAAATTCCATATACCCTTCATACAGTATTCATTTTTGTTGTTATCTGTTCAAATCATCTCAAAGTTATTTTTACTAAATAAAATCTAATAATATATCCTACATGTAATTTAAATCATAAAGATGAATGCTTATATAATACCTGATCCATTCCTTTTGAATAAAAATAATACTATTCCCTATTCTATTTTTATGAACCATAATAATCGTGGTTCATTTATTGAGACTATGAGCAAAATAACGATTTTTTTTATTCGTATTTCTTACGACAATTTTTTTTTTTAGCGAAGAACACGCCTCTCATTTCGTCTAGTTCACACGAATATTTTATTTTTCGATTTTTTACGACAGTTCGCCGAGTTTTTTTTTTCCGGTGCAGGCTATCCAAGAAGCTTAGCCATTGCTCTATTCTTTACGTCTCAATGATTTGCATATTCCTGTACTAGGATCTAATAAAAACATATTTCAAGCAGCCTGGTTACTGTATTATATCATTTTATATCATGTAATCCATATTTGTAGCGACGAGAGGTATATATAAATTAATTTTACTTTTATTAAAACCGTAAAAGATAAAAAAGGAAATTCGTATAAAATATATTCATCATATCTTCTTCATACCTCGACCATATACTTCGCAATGCCCTCCACCTTGCCTTTCACCATGTATTTCACCGTGCTCTTCAATATATGTCCTTCTTAGGTATATAGTCTTTATATACTCCGCCGAAGGCGGCAGGCTCACCGCAGTTGCAAGTCAGTTTCAAAGCGCAGCGTGCTGAACCATAATCGCAGGTCTAAAAAAATTCCCCGGAGCAAAGCGTAGATTGCTAATTTTTTACCGTAGATGGAGGTTCAGGTTGAACTGACTTGTACTAAATAATGAATGTCTATCTTCTATCTAAAATAAAGGAATAGTCTCAGCAAAAGAAGTTCTTATTAACCTATTCTGTGTAGATTTGCTATAACTATACTTAAAACTATATCGTCTAAAGTCTTTCAATTCTATAAACAAAACTCTATAGAAAGGATTCGTATTTAAAATAGAGCGTTATTTTTTCTTCTGTATTTTAACAACTCTTGATTTTAATAAATGATTTCAAACATATATTTAAATACATGAAAAAGATAAATTTTAAAAAAGAAAATACAGTTATAAATTCATAAATCCATACTTTTTATATTGCTCCAGCTACTAAGATATTTTAATGGCCTAAAATAATGAATATATTAATGAAAATAGAATTGGCTACTAAAGTATTCAATTTCGATCTACGTTGTTATAGGCTATACTTAATATACTTGAAATATTTCAATGTCATTGATTAGACGTTCTTATATATAAAAATGAGAATCTCTTTGATGTTATAATAATAACAATAACAAACTCGAAAAATAACCTGAAAGAAACCAAGGGATATCCAAAAGAAGCTAAAGTGAGTTATAGTCAGCCGACCCACAAATAAGGCTGATATTTTAGCTATTATGACGGTTATGATTCCATGATTACAAAGTTTTACCAATTAGCCATTTTCACTTTGCAAAAATAAACATCTTTAACAGAATTATATACAAAAAATAAATAAATAAGACAAAAATAAAAACTCATTGAAAAATAAACCATTATACTACTTTATAAACAAATTCATATAAAAATCTCAAAATAGCATGAACGATACATAAAATGAATATCTAGCCAAGTCTTTCTCAACGTCATTTAATCTTAAAATAGGAAACAAGGGGAAAAAAGCACCAATGTATTCCTTGATATAGAAAGATTTGTAGTGTCATACAAAGTTTTTTGAAATACTATATATTTCAGATGCTTTGTCTATTTATGCTTTTGTAATCACTTTCTTTTTAATTAAACTGAATCAGCTTTAATTTACATACTTTAATAAAATCAAAATATGGCAGCAGTCGTCAAGTCAGAATCTTCCTTCAAGTCATTCATGAGACCTACATCACTTTGGTCGAAGAGCAAAGCCTTGCAAAACCAGGATCAAAAAAAACAAGATGATTATTTCCCTGAAAATCCCGGATTGATTTATAGTAGCAGCATCAGCATCAGCAATAGTAGTAGCAGTTTATTTTCGTCATTCAGCAGTTTTGGTCGAAAATCTACTTTATCATCATCTCAATCAAATGCGTCACTACCAAAATATGAAACACGTAATGTTGCTTTGAAAGAGACAGCCAAGGGTGAAGTCTATAAGCTATCAATGATTGATCAATACGGTTCCTACATGCCTCCATCTCCTTGTGTAGAAGGAAATAGAGACCATTGGATTGATGTTAGAGAAGATATCATGGATTTCAATATACCAAATTCTACATGCTTAACTACCCACTCCAGAGACAGTCAAAAACATGATTTTTTTACACCTTATGCATTCGTCCAAACTCAGCCCTACGTCATTCCAGTTGACACTTTATCTGATTCTTCTTCATCATTTGAAGATAATGATTCTAGTTCATCCTTATCTCGTTCAAGCTCAGTTTATTGAATTGTGCGTTTATGCTGTATTTATACTTCAAAAATTAATTTATGCTGCTATGTTTCATAATGGCAGCAACAAATCTTTTTGCTCTTTTCCCTTTTAAATATTACTTAATTTCTAATAATAATAAAATGCTTATAAATTTTCTATATATAAAGATATATAGTTTTTATCATTGCTACATTTATTGACTTTATACATCATCAAAAAGAAAAAATTGCAGAATCTATTTTAGTTCAGTTATGTCATGTGATCGTGTCACCAGCCAGTTGCGATATAATGATATCATGTCAATACTACAAGCTCTACTGAAACTTTAATTGCAGCTATTTATTAGGATTTACTGAGAGTGACAATATTACGTATTTCTGAGTAATTGTTTTTTTTTCATATATAAAAGCGAAGTTTTTTTTATAATCAGTCAGTAAGAATATAATATACAAAAATGACCGATATTACTGACGCTGGTATAAATCAACTATAACACGTACACTCAGTGATGTAATATACTAATTAAATTACTAAATAGAACTCGAACTTCAATTTCAAGAACGAAATAGAAACTTGAAGAACGCAGTAAACGATTTAGTTGATAGTGTAGGTGTTTTTGCTTATATATTTATCAATTGTGTGAAATAAATATTAATTAAAACATACAACAATAGGCAAAAGATAAGACACAGGGGGTAGCAGAAGCTATCCAAGATAAATCATCCGAAGTTATGAATAATGCTTCTCAAACTACTGATTCTGCAGAATCTAAAGCATCCAACGCAACAATGAATTCATCAGAAGGATTTGGACCTTTTGTTGTCGATCAAAGAATGATGCATAGTATTGATCATGACCTGAACGCAATGAAGAGTAAAACTGCCGAAGGCTTCGAACCTGTTGCTGCTAAAATGGATGAAAATTTTGGAAATAATGCTTTAGTAGAATTAGAGTAGTTTTATGAACTCAATTAAATTGTTAAATAAACTGTTAAATTGTAATAATAATAAAAAAAAGTTTATGTTTTAACATGAAAACAATGAACACCTTTACAAATTTTGGTTTGGTTTTAGACTTGTGAAACTTTCTCAAGATAAATTTCATGCAGATTTCAAGTTAAAACTATTAAACTTAACTGTATTCGTTAAAGTTTTTCAGGTTTTTATTATTATTATTATTATTATTATGCAACCTTTTATGTGTCTAAAATCGTAAATTTTGCAAGCTGATATATCACTGTTAAGCAAAATAATCATAGGGTATTCGATAACTTGTAGAAATTCGCAAAAAGTTCGTAAACAATTTCTTTGAGGCACATTAACACTTCGCTTAAAAAATAGCATTGATCCACTATAATTGTGTTGAATAAATTTATGCAGAGGTATAGATCTTAAATCACCCTGCAATTGATAGTTTACAAATAAATCATTCGAGAATTCATGTAGATACAGACTCATCATCAGCTATTTACTAGTAGAGGCACCCGGTGTTTGGACACATAAATTAACCATCACTCAAATTTTATTATCCTCTTCATCAGACTCTGCCTGGAACACTTGTAAAGGATCCAAACACTTGGTAAATATGACATGTTAAAGATCTACTTTTATTTTATTATTTTAAGAGAATTTCTAGTTGTTTGTAATTCACGGAATTATGTTATTTTCATTAGTCTAATTTCACAATAAAGTCATTATAAAGTAGGTATTCAGATGTTTCCCCTCAATTAATAAACAGGGTAATTGGAGTGACTCTTTTTTTAATCGCGTGACTAGGTAAAATTTTTCATGAAAATTTTTTGGGCAGACTCCAAAAGTATTTAAATGATTTTTTCTTATATTCCTTTTCTACTTCGTTCAACACATATAAAGGCAAGTATTTTTTTTTTTTAAAAAAAAAAAGAAAAGAGAGAGCTTAGGTTTTGCAGCGAAGAGAATACTGTAATATTTCCGAATAGGGCCATGTGGAATAAAAAGGGTAAATGGAATTCCTCGTATCTGAGCTTCCTAAGCCTCTCAATTTTTTTTTTTTTTATTGTTATTATTTGAATCTATATCTAATACCTTTAGTTAGATATGAGCTATATTTCGTGAAGCATGCCTATGTAAACCTTATGGTTAAGACTTGGTAAGTATTTTTTTTTACTTTAAAGAAAAAATGAGCAACAGAAGATGACGATTGTATCCCAAGCTTCTGAAAATCATGACGATTTGGATTTTATACATGCATCACCATCTGATTCTGTTGCAAATTTTCTATATTATTTTCTTATTTATAAATGTACTAACTAAAGTTCATTTTTTTTTAGCAATCGTATATTTAATAAAGGTAATTATTTTTTTTAAAAAAAAGACAAAGCCATACGGATATGATGAAATAAAAGTCAAAACTCGTCAGTTCTGCTACTGATTTTCTGTGACGACGACGACTATTCTTCCTGATGTATTTACTTTTATAAATGTCTTGATATTTTCCTAATACGTGTTATTAATTTATAATCAGCTCTTTGCTTTATATTAGTGTACACCTTGGATAGGTTTCTTTGAATATTTAATAAATAAATTATCAAAACCATATTTTTTTTTGTATTTTTATGTTGGCTTGGATCCCCTGTCTTTTTTTTCTTTCAAGTTTCAATTTTTTTCTTTTCAAGATTCGAATCTTCAATAACGGATGATTGATCATCATTAATCTCCATCTTTAAGCTTTTGTCTTCCTTGGAAAGACTTAAGTGAAAATATTTGAGTAAACCTTCACGTAAATTGATTTTTAAAATAATGTCTTAGGTAGTCGAAAAGTAAAGGTTTCATGTAAAACACCTGCTTTTGTTTGTTGGGTGAAGTTTCTTTCTGTAATATTTAATATCTCTTTAATAAAACATGTATATGTTCCTAAACATTTAATCTATTGAAAAGAAACGCCCTCGATCTAAATAATTTCATTAGGTATTTAAAAACAAAGTACAAATCAATAGGTTTTTTCTTTCCATTTTCTATTATTGATAGAAGAACAAACCCTCGCATTGAAAAAAAATGCATAAATGTACACTTTTGACAAAAACGTCTGCAGTCATTTAAAGAAGGAAAAGCCCATACGAAGAAGCAATATAGGAGATAGAAAATAAAAAAAGTAAATCCTACATCTCAGTATCTAACCATACATTTCTAAAGAAAAAAAGGAAGAGGAGGATTTATTCCCTCATTTTTTTTTTGTAAGAGGAAATACTTTACTTCGCATTTTTGTTTTCATATATGTATACTTTAGCAATTTTATCAGTATATCGAAAATTAGAACAATGCGTTTCCCTTTTGTCTCTAACATGTTTACTAAAAATAATAAAAACTCTATATATATAGTTTTCGGATAATATATAAATTCACTATGTACTTTGTACATCTTTCCTCATGCAGATTGACATGACTTGATTTTGTCAGATATGATATGTCTTTTGAATTTTTTAAGGAGGTATTTGATCCTGACATGTAATCTTCTTAACTGTCTATATTTGGTTTAAGAGTACTTTTTTTCTTATTGTTATTATATAAATGGGCTTTGCTAAAGAGTTGTTGTTATATTTACCATGACTTCACGAATTATATATATATAAAGTATATCAAAATTTAATCATTCTGCTAAAGCAATATAAAGTGAATATCACGTTACATTTTAATAATGAATGTAGAATACATCATTTATGTATGCCCATTTTTTTTCTGGTATATACGTTAGCTTCTATAGCACATGCATTCCAAATAGAATTTGACTTTATTGCTTTTTTTGGTTTTGTTGCCTTAAATAAAATTAAAAAGGGCTACAACTCTTTGATCATTTTTAGAAAATAAGCCAATCATGGCCAATTTATCTTATAGTTCTTACAAGGCAAATTATAAAAAAGAAATTTGATCTTCCTAAGGAGTAAGTAAACCAAAACGCAACTTGTTTATCCATTATAATCAACCGTGGCGCCAATATGCATCAATGATTATCTATAAATATTTCACGAAATCATCTTATGTGTATATAGCTTTTAATAATAATAATGATAAAATTTAAACTTCATGTTATAGCAGTATATAACTGATATATCACGTTTTTTTACTTTTAATTTTTTTAAAGAAAAAAGAAGTTGGAAAAATGTAAGCCATTGTCATTTTATGTATTGGCTTACAGGAAAAGCCTGTTTGTTTGTTTGCTTTTTATATTATATTTGGCTTCCGTGACTTAATAAAAGCAACTCTACTTTTCAGCATATATAAATATACATAATAGATCATGTTTATTTATTTACAAAAAGTATATATTAAGTTTAATCAGACAGTAAAAAAAGAAGTAAATGGAAAGTACATGCTCTGCTATATAGCTACAATATTATATTGTCTATATATCATTAATGAAATGCATGGTAGGAAAGAAAATAAAGCAAAATAAGAATATATATATGTATATATAAATACTAATGTGTTTATAATCCTGGATACTGTCTTATATTATATATACTCTCCTTGATGCGTCAATCAAGTACTAAAAACAACTTATCGTAAGGAGTATTATTATCTCTATTGTAAGAGTTTCTTTTTTTTTTTGCGCATATTGAATTTCTGTAGGAAAAACTGTAATACATCAATCCTTCTCCTTGTTTTGTCCCGTTTGTCTACAATGATATCCTGTTTATTGTTTTTGTTACTAGCGTTATTATTATTGTTTTCTATTTGTCAAAATAAAATAATAATAATAATAATAATAAAAGTAAAAAAAAATAAAAAATAAAAAATAAAGTCGCTTCTGATTAGATTACATTCTTTCTTTATACATGGAATTCATTATACCTTCCAATTGTATATAAAGGTTTTTTTATGAACAATTATTCAATTGATTATACATATATATACAAAAGAGTGAAGCAACCAGGACGTAAGGGGATTCCTGATAAAAGTAATAGACATCGGAGAATATACTACCTTGCTCTCACTCTGTTTTTTTTCCAGAAAGGTCGTACTAAGTTTAAAAAAAGGAGAAGTCCTCTGTCCATTTTTTCGGGTTTTTGTTCCGTTGACCGTTACATGTTGGAGCTTTTTATATAAATAAAAATGACTAAAGTAAGTTATGACTTGATCTGCAGATGATATCAAGAAGGAATCATTGAATCATGCCTTATGTTTATATATATATAATTGCTACAATAAAAAAGAGTGATAAAGAATAAGAATAAAGAATAAATCACAGCTAAAGCAAAGATAGAAAGAGCAAGAGAAAAACAAATAGATAGATATAATAAAATAAGGGGAATATAGGAAAGGGGAGAGAAAAGGGAGCCCTTATTATTATAATATATATTATTATTGTTATTTAGCGTTATTATTAAACTTTTATTATTGTTGTTTATTGTTCCCTCTCTTGTTTGGTATTATTTTGTCAATAAGCACGATTTTTGCAGTAATTATGGAACTAAGCTTCCGCAGTGTTTGCCGTTACACATAAACAACGGTAAAAAATAAATAGCTGAAGGCCAGATGATCCAGAAGAAATCGTCCTTGGTAGGAGATAAATGAGGGCAAATGTTGGTTGGGGTCCAGGTTACAAAGTAAATGACCTTGCATATCCATTTTATAAACCTACTTCTATAAATTATATTTTCGATTTTATTTTTATTTATTTATTTTCTTCCCTCTCTCTCCTCTTTTTCCTTATTTTCAACAGAAAAAAGCAAACAATTAATATATATAAATAAATAAAATATCAAGAAAAATGTCGACTACAACAGGACCACTAATTCAACAATTATTATATTGTTCACGAAACTTATTTGGAAAGATGATTAATAAAAAGCTAGTGGATGTAATAGTCAGTAGTGATGATAGAACGGTAGAATTAATAGTGGAGCAAGCAGAGAATCATTTATTCGGTCGAAATGGATACCCTGTAGATTATAAGCATACCATCGAATTATTAGAAAAAGCAATTCAGTCCTCTCACCATCTGGGCGCTTATGCCATCCTTGGATTCTGCCATGAATTTGGTTTTGGAACATCAATAAACTTCAAAATAGCTGAACGACACTACATGATTGCCATTTCGGATATACAGCATTATGGCGATGAACGTATATTACTTGCAATTTCGAGATTGGCGTTTTTACGCAAATATGGTCGTCCTGGTGTTTGTATCGATCGAACAGAGACCCAAAAATGGGAATCAATTATCCAGACGGCAGGTAAAAAATCAATTGCTTGGATTTGGCGTGCTGCTACTCAAGACAAATGCCCTGCTAGTCAGTATTGTTTAGGTGTATTCTACCATTACGGTATTACTCTAGAAAAAAATGAAAAAGTAGCGTTCTCTTGGTATAGAAAAAGTGCGGAACAAGGCAACTCCCGTGGTCAAGGTATCTTGGGCTACTGTTATGGTGAAGGCTTTGGTGTAGAAAAGGATGAGTCTGAAGCCATGCGTTGGTATCGTCTTGCAGCGAGTCAAGGAGAGACAGTTGCTATATATAATATTGGTTATTGCTATGAAGATGGTATTGGGGTAAAGAAGAATATGATTGAGGCAGTACATTGGTATCGAATAGCTGCTGAACAAGACAATGCATTTGCTCAGAATTCGTTAGGCTATTGTTATGAAGATGGAATTGGTGTTGAACAAAGCCATTCTTTAGCTGCATTCTGGTACGGTCGATCTGCAAACCAGGGGTATCCATGGGCCCAATGTAACTTGGGTTATTGCTATCAAAATGGAATTGGTGTTCCAAAAGACGCATCTACAAGTGTAGAATGGTACAGAAAAGCCGCCATTCAAGGACATGCTAGAGCACAGCATAACTTGGGTTTTTGCTATCAAAATGGTATCGGATTGGAAAAGAACGAAGCCAAAGCTGTCAAATGGTTTAGAAAAAGTGCTGATCAAGGCAATATCTTTGCATTTCATTCATTAGGATACTGTTATCAAAATGGCGTAGGTATCCAAGTGAATGAAAAAGAAGCTGTTTACTGGTACATGTTCAGTGCAGGGCACAACCATGCACCTGCACAACTTTCTTTGGGCTACTGTTATCGAAATGGAATTGGCGTCGATAAAAATGAAGTGGAAGCAGTAAAATGGTTTAAACTAAGTGCAGAACAAGGAAACCCTGTAGCTCAAAACTCCCTTGGCTTCTGTTTCGAAGAAGGGATGGGTGTCACTAAAAGTGCTAAACGTGCTGCTTATTGGTACATGCAGGCGGCACGACAGAATAATGCATGGGCACAGTGTAATTTGGGCTTCTGTTACCAAAATGGTATCGGTGTCAAGGTAAACCCTACAAAGGCAGTTTATTGGTATAGAAAGGCCGCTCAACAGCATCATGCTCGTGCACAAGATAAACTTGCCCTTCATGTACAAGGAGGTCTTGGGGTAAGACAAAATCTTGAATTAGCATTCATTTTATTTCAGCTTGCTGCAGACCAAAAACATGTAGCTGCACAATTTCATCTAGCCAATTGCTATGAAAAAGGCTTGGGATGTCCAGTCGATTTAAGACAAGCAACTTATTGGTTCGAACGTGCTGCAATGGGTAAATGACAATTCTTTCTCCTGCAATTTTTTTATTTTTATTTTTAGTGCTCGATGACTAACAAACATTTATTATTATTAGCTGGTTGTCGAAGTTCTCATGAACGTCTAAGGAGATTACTTGTTAGGGTTTGTTTACCTGCACCCGACTCTCTTCCGTCAGTTACAGCCATGAATGAAAATGATCTGCTTTTAAATAGATTTATCATGGGCCACAGTGCGCCGGCCGCATAATTACCAATACTACTATTGCTTATTTAATATCACTAATGACATCTCATCCTCTTTCTCTCTCTAAGTACTATACCCTTCTTTGCTTCAATTAAAAATAATAAAGTTTCACCAATAAAATAAAATTACTTTATACTTACATATAAATAAAAATAAAATAACAACCATTTTTTTTATGTAAATTCTATATTTATTATTAAGCAGATTGATTTTTTTTTTTTTTTA